>WAAB01011878.1:0-89731 GCA_013389865.1 Piaya cayana | reverse complement strand
ATTTAATATTTAATATTTAATATATTTAGTGCTAGGGTCGAGCCCATGGAGCTGAACTCCCTGCAATTCGAGGAGCTGCCACTGGGTGGCGCCGAACGCCTCCTGTTGCAGCGCCGCTCCCCGGCTTCGAATCCATCTCCCGGTGTAAAACCATCTGCTGGTGTAAAACATCCAGTTTGGGGTCCTCCAGTTGAAAAAAAAAAGAGAGTGGAAAAACGGGAGAGGGACTCTCGGATAGCATCTAAGGTGGTAATGGACTAGTGCATATGGTAAAGGCTGAAACATCAGCAAATCATAGCTTGTAAATACCAGCCCTGGGGCTACTGCTGAAAGCCTGTTGGACTCTGTTCCCTTCATGCTGGATCAAAGAGCTAGGAAGTCACAGGATACCTGCTGAGGTGACCACAAGCCATCTATTTCTATGTTTTTATGCTTTCTAGAGCTAATACAAATACAGCTCTGAGTGTTGAGGCTGGAGGAGAAAGAGAGCATCCAACCTCAGGTCTTGTACAGCTGAACCTGGTTGGCCCAGGAAGCCACACACTCAGAGAATGCAGCTCTACTTCTGCTCTTGTTATTACCAATAAATCCAGAGTTTTCCCCCTCTGAGTTACAAGATGCCCCACTTTGGGCTTCTTTCTTGCCATTCCAGTACCAACTCACAAGTATTATGAGGGCTTGGTGGTATTTTCTTGATTTGGAAACAGTTTGAGTTCCTTTGATCCTTTGCTTTCTGCTGAAGAAGATGAATGGGCTGCAGAAAAGGTACAACAGCATTTGGAAGTACCTCTGTCTGAGCTGGAAGCTGAGTGTGAGGCACAGACCTGCTCAAGAAAAATCCAATATTTCATTACGTGTGCTCTAAGCTAGAATCTCATTGGCTGAACTGGCAAGTATATGAAAATCATATGATACCTTAATGAAGAATAATCATCTGAGGACTTGAAGGAAAGAAGAAATTAGATCAATGTCTGTGGGCAGGTGGGGTGGATAGGCTTTGGGAGAGGCACTGATTTCATGCAATATTTTAGCATTTCCTTGCTCTTGAGTTACTGTGCTGAGCAGCATCCATGGTCTGGTTGAGGCTGAGGGCTTCAAAATTCCCACTCATTACTTGGCATCACTTTTGGAGTGCACCACCCAACCGGGCCAATATTGCTATCTTAATACTTCGCTGTCTGTAAAGAAACTCCTTTATATTGTGCAAACATGCCGTATGCTGGCAGGCAAAGGACTGGTGCTAAATTGCATCGACTCTGAATATAAGCTTAAACATAGAGCTCTTTTTATAACACCAGAACCATTTTTGTGTGATGAACATGGTAAATATAGCTCATTACAAGCCCATAGGAGGAATGAGACAGGATGACAACAGCACCGCTGGGCCAAGGCATGCTAAGGATGGGCTAAACATAGGCTTTTTCCTCCCTTACGTGATCAGTACTACTTGCAGCCAAGTCCTTCTAATTGCTTCCACCAAAGTTTATTACTTTGAACTATTCAACACTGAATTGCACTGAAGTCTCCAAGGATCCTGGGAGAGGAGGCATTAAAGAGGTTGCCTCTCCATCAATCAAATACAGTAGCTATTTTGTAAACCAAGGGAGCTGTCAGGTTTAACATCTTTGGATAACTTGGTGATGGTGTCCCCAGGAGAGGGTATTGGCTATGATAGTTAAGAAAGGACTTGGGTGAAAATTGAGTGACAACTTCAGAAAGTTGGGTAAAGATGAGAAATTAGCATATTTTAGCACAATATCAGGCTAAAGAGATGGTAAGAGTGTTCCTTAAAGAGAGGCCTAGTCTTGAGTGTCTGNTGAGGCCCTGGCCCAGATTGCCCAGGGAAGCTGTGGCTACCCCATCCCTGGAGGTGTTCAAGGCCAGGTCGAATGGGCCTTGGACACCCTGATCCTGTGGGAGGTGTCCCTGCCCATGGCAGGGGGTGGAACTGGATGATCTTTAATGTCCCTTCCAACCCAAACTATTCTATGATTCACAGTGTGTGCTAATGAAGGAAAGAAATCTGGAGCCATTTTCAGCACAGAGAAGATCTGACCACTGGGGAATAAATATGGGATTTAATTTAGTAGAATCGAAGCACCAGGTAATGCACTTAACGAGCACTTCTGCTGTAAGTCGAAGGCTTATTATTTGGAAATGATTGCTCTCCATGTATCTATTGCTAACAGACTGAGACGTGAAGTATGGATCAGGAGAAATGAGATCCACGGGTGCAGCAGCAGAGAGCTGCTTCTAATGTTAACAGAGATCTGACAGGGCGCTGGTGAGCCCTCATCTCAACAAAGAGGTGCTGGGTGGTAGCGTTAGGATGCTGAGGGAATATGAGAGGAGACAATGAGAACTAGGCTGCTTTAGCTAAGCAAAATCAAGGCTCTGCATGGTACTCAAAGAAAGAATCTCACCCAGAGGCCCCAGCCACAAGCAGCACAGTGCTTCTGGGACCTACTCAGCTCAGAGCAGGGCTCCTTCCCTTAGGAGGTGACAGGCAGTGTGGCAGAGCACAGCACAGTATAGCACATCACCTAGCTTTGCCCCACCAAAGCACATCTCTGAGCACTGCTGAGACTCAAAGGCTTTGCTAGCCAAGGGCAGCATGTCCAACTGGAAGGTTCCAGGCAGTTTGCCAGATCTGCGAGGCAAGGTGGAATGGGAAATTAGAACAATTACTGAAAATAAGTAGTTGCGAATTAAGTGGAAAAGGAAAATATTTGTTTGATTAATTTTCTGGGACAGCAAGATTGCTACAGCTGAAGGGGGAGAGTAAGTGCCTCTTCCAGACCCCTCATCTCCATCCCCAGGTGACAGGGACACCCTAGCACCTGCAGACATCTATTGTGTTTGCAGCTGAGACCATTGCTTTGTTCTGCCTGTCCCTCTCTGCCTCTCCTCCTTCCCTGTTGTGAGGCTGAGCAGAGAAAGCCTCCTGGGAAGGGTGAGCATCACTGCAGTGATCCTGCATGTTTGCAGCCAGTCTACAAGAGCAGTACCTGGGGGTTCCAAAAGCCAAAACGCCTGTGATGGTGCTGCTGGTTCTGTTTCTACTTCCTTGCACTCCTCATGGTGCAAGTGGCTCACATCACCAGGCACTACCTTGGGTAGCAGGAGGGATGCAGGGAGCCCGAGAACAAGGGTGGATGGTTCTGCCAGCAGAACTGGAGAGGCTCTTATCAGCACAATGCAGCACCCACCTATCCATATTAATTTCATCCCCAGTCATTCTGATTTTCTCTGGGTTTGAGAGAGCTGGCAGAGGGCTCCCTCTATGAAAGAAAGGATTAATTGTGTTTTTTTCATTTCCTCTTTCAAAATTTTTTCAGAAACGTAAAATTTTCCTAGATATTTTTTTATACTCACTGCCTTGCTTGGTACCGTTTCTGAGGCTGATCTGGTGATTAAGACATTTTGAAAGTTAACTGTTCTTGACCACATTATTCCAGGGAAGGGCATCTGGGTGCCTCGTCATTGAACCAGTTCCAGGGCTATGACTGGCTTATAATGCTTTGGCGGTAGCACATTCAGATTATAGGGACAGAGACTTGAATGAGAGCAAATCTCAGCCACATTTATAGCAGCTTCCACTGGGAGACTTACAGGGCTTCCAGAGTGTTTAATGAAAAAGGCTGTATTATCATCCCTATCTCAATTAGATACATACAGAAACCTCAAAAAATCATATCAGTTTCATAGAACCAACTGTGAGCCTCCCTGCACCCCTGTCATTGACTCTGCCAGAGCTGGTGAGCTCCCTTAGCTGCCTACAAACCTTTTTCCTCCTTCACAGTGTTCCTAAAATGCTCATTGGGCTGGGTGGCTCAGAAAGCTCAAGAAATTTCAAACAGAAGCACTCTGCAGCAGTATTGGGAAGCAATAGAAAAGCATGAAATCTGGTTGTTTCCCCAAGTGCCTTTGCAGGTATAGTCTGTCCTCCTCAAAGCAAACTAACACCTGGCTGGAGAAGACCTTTCTTGTGAACAAGAAGGCCACATCATTCTGCTGGGTGTCCCGTAAGGGCAAAACATGGCATTACAAGAGAGCACGTTCTCAAGTGCCTGGCATGGTGTGGAACTTGGCTTCAAAAGACTTGGCACAGAACTCAAGGAGATATTAATTACAGCCAGTGACACCAGAGCCCACGCCTGCCTGTGCCAAGCTACGGGCAAGGCATAGTGCCAGCCATCACAGAACAGCCCAGCACGGCTGATGCCACTTAGGGGGTTGTTGTTAGCTTGACATGGGGCTCTTCTTTTGATGTGCCCAAGTTGATGATTTGAATATTGAAGCATATATGTATTTTGAGGCACACTTAATGCAATAGAACTGCTAGATATCTGTTAAGCACCTTGCTACCTACAGTACTACCCCCTTGATTTCAACAGCGCTTGAGCATAAATAACACTGGAACATTTTTAGAATTTTCTATATAAACATCATTCAAATAGCTGCACATTGTCCAACTAGCTGTAATAACCTCGTGTGCTCAGTTTAACAAATTTGAAGGTTAATACAGTAATACATTGATAGTTCACAGAAACTTTCTGGGCTCCAGCCCAGGAGCTGGGGTCCAGAAAAATTGCTTCAGCTTGGCCATACTTTCAAGGCTATGAGAGTTTCACACAGGTATATATTTTTTTTTCTCACTATTTTAATGAAGCATCAATAAGAGTCCAGGGAACATGAGCACAAACCTGGTTTAAGCACTGCTTGAGTCTCTGGGCTAATCGATAGTAAGCTTACAAAAATGGCAACACATGACCTGACTCCTTTTTGATTTGTGTTTCCTCCTGCTCTCTCATCAGTCAAGAGGCACCTCTTGACACTTGTCAGCTCTTCAGAGCAAATCTCTTCTTGCTCTCTATGTTTTAGAGTATAATGGACTGTGATTGTACCTGGAAAGGAAAAAAAAAGAAGGTGCCTTTTTTTGCATTTTTGCATGGAAACCTGCCAAAATTTCCCAGAAAACTCTCTTGTCCAGGGTAGGTTCATGCCTCTTCAGAAAAGGCAGCTTGGTTTCAAAAGCATGTGTTTAATTTTCCCTGGTTGAATGAGTGCACACTCCTGCGCCTCCAGCTGGAGATGCTGCCTGAGATAGAGATGCAGGAATGTCTCAGTGGCAGGGCACTGCAGACATTTGTTCTGGCCATGTACCTGTGAAAACAACCTCTCTGCTTCTTCTGAGCTTTTTGCAGGAGATTGCTGTCTTCCTGTAAAGTGCTGCTGCCACACAGTTCCTGATGCCTGCTTCACAGGCTAAAACCCCCTTTAAAAGACCTCTCTATAGCTGTTACAGAGAAATGAGGAACATGGGACTTCTGAAGGGCTGACGTGATTTCTCTCTCTGAAGTGAAGTAAAATTTGAAACAAAGGGGAAAGTCTTTCACCAGAAAGAGACTGAATTGATTCTAAACATACTGATTTGTCAGTGAGAAGTAGAAAGACTGAAGATGAGAGGTGAGAGGATCTGTCTTATGTCTTCAAACTGATTATTAGAGTTTTTGTTTATCAGAGAGAAAATGCAACAGGAAGGACTGGGAAATTCAGATTTGGCTGTTGTGCTCTCCGCTGTGACAAGGCTCAAATAGCACTCGTCATAATTCAGAGTAACAGCATGCAGTATCTGATTTGAAAGCTCTCCTTTGGCTCAGAGCTAATTAAAACCCTTTTTGCTTAGAAGACTTTTCTGTCTCCCTTCCACCCTCTTCCTCCCTGTCCAATAAGCGATAATCCTTCATTAGACCAACATTATGCAAGAGGCATCATTGGACTACCTTGCTCAGTCCAAGAGCAACTTCTGCTGCCATCAGTATTGGCAGAGACTAATCCAAGCCATAATGTATTAGTGAGGGGGCATCAGAGGAATCCTTGTGTTTTTGAAGAAGTGCAGGAGAAGAGAGGGAAAAGAAGAAATTCCAAAGCCTGTTCAGAAAGATGTGTTCACCTGGAAGGGGTTCTCTGCCCAGATAGTGCTTACAAGCTTTCAGCCCAAACCAAATTCTTTGGACTTCGTTTAACCCAGAAACCTATTAACTCCTCTCAGAGCATAAATGATTTGTGGAATTTTCATCTATTTTAATTTTTTATGCATTTATTGATGTATATAGGTGTTCATCAAGTGGGGAGTTTTTCAGGGAAATAGCTGTTACCTAACATCCCATATCCAGGCACACTCAGGCTCTACAACGCAGAGCAATATGTTACAAAAGCCCACACAACAAGGGAAGGAGGAACACCACTTCTAGCCTGTGATTTCAATGCCTCTTTGGCTTTTTGTATCCCAAGGTACTCCAAACACTTGGTTCTTTATATGCTATCATTGCCCTCCTGAGTACATGAAGCTCTTTAACTTGTTGTCTCTCTTGACAGATCACAACAGCAGCAAATTTTCTTATGATACATCACAGTACAAAGAGAAGACAACTCATAAATGCTGAAATACTACCCCCAAAACTAGCAGGGATTTAGGAAGACAAATGGATAGACACACATGGTGTTACAACAAGCCCCAACCATATGAGCTGTGACATGTGAAAGACAACTGAAAGGGAAATTTGGGAAGATGCATTAAAAATACTCTGAAAAAAATGATGAGAATGTCTGAGATAGTGAGAGTCACTTGAAAAGGATAAAAAAAACAGGAATACATGATAATAAAAGATGGAAGAGAGGAGCAGTTTGCCCATTGCTGCTGGCACTCCTCTGCTGTGTGAGATGACTGAGATGTGTTTCCCCAGCCCATATGATGCTTGGGCACTCAGTGCTTTCACAAGGTGATGATTGAGGGTGCAGATCAGGGCAGAAGTTTATGTAATGCAGGAACACACAGTCTGGATTTTTAAACCTTAAGGGGGCTTTCGTGACTGTCATCGGCGTGTAGGAGAAATGTTCCCCCTTAACAGGATGACTGGATTTGACATGGCGTGGATGTGACAGCTTCATGTGTGAAACAGCACAGACTTGGCTGAGCCTTTTAAAAGGCCGACACAATGGGTGCAGCTTGGATCCTGTCTGAGCAGAAAAGGAGAGAAGATAATTGTGTCATTAAGTCATTTCCGTGCTTTACACTTAACATAGAGGGTTCCTGATCTTACACATTCTGAGTCCATGAGGAGGAAATGCCACAAGGAGAGGGACAGATCAAATACAACAATAGGTGAAGAGCTCTTTTTCTAGCTATGATTTAGCAGTGTAGGAAGCTTCTTGGAGCCCAGGATGCATTGGGATGCATGGGAGGGATTTAGATCATGGAAACTGCAGGGTTAACCAGAGAGCAGATACAGAGAGGCAAGAATGAAAACAGGACTCCAGCATTAGGCAGGATCCAGGCTGTACCCTCCCCTGTCGCTGCACACATAGTCGCACACAGAGCCACTGCCAGCACAGATGTGCAATCTGCTCCTGCTCCCTCTCCTTGCCATTGCAGGGCCTTCAGGAGGAGAGAGCTCAGTTCTGCAAAATTAGGGAATCAGTGGGAAAGGACTTTGTTTCTCCTAGAAGCAGCACAAAAGAAGGAGCAGGAAAGAGTGAAAAACTGTAATGAATTGCATCTCTCTCTCCCATCTTTACAGGCAGCTGGTTAGACACAGACTCAGTGCCAGTGATGCACTTCTTATGGCCAGCAGACAAGTCTGGGTGGCAGGAGCTGCAGGAGACAACCACCCGTTGTGTTGATGCTGCTGCTGGGAGGTATCAGATGCTGCTGAAATCTGGGAAACTGAAAGCACCAGTGGAAACAGGAGCACACGAAGTGCAGGCAGGAGATGCTCTGGGTGAGCAACAGCTTCTTGGAACAGGATGTAGGCAACTGTGGGCTCTACTCACTTTGCATGCTGGGTGCTGAGCTGAGGGGAGTGGCCATGGTGGTGGGAAGTGGAGCTTTGGCATCCCTGAGGTGCCAGACACATCCCTGCAGCAGAGGACCGCCAAGTGAGGTCATGAGTCTCTTGTTTAATTCCAGTTAATATTTTCCTATAGAAAGCTGAATCCTTCTTACCTTCCTAGGGTGAAGAAAGTTTGTCTCAGACAATGTTAGCCAGGATCTAAAGTCAGGTGAGAGATGCAGGTTCCAAAGAGGTGCTTTGTGTAAAATCCATAGCAGGCATTGCTTTGAACATGGCACTGTGTTCCCCTGACCTACTCAGGGAGCTGACGATTCATCCAGCTCCCACCCATCAAGAGACAGAATTGGGCCAGGGGGGAGTGTTTCCTTGCATGAGCTGTTTCTAAAATCTGGGAACCAGAGTAGGATGTGATGCTGGTGCTGGTTGCTGGGGCACTGTGCTCAGAGGATGCCCACAAGAAATACTGCGCAGACATGTGTCTCACGATCACCTCCTGTATCGCCCCAGGGGCTCACAGGCTATGATCCTGCTGGTGACTGCTTGTCAGCTTGGTGAAGCATCCATCATGATATGCGTTATAAAAAACATTCTAACTTATTTTTGGTGTTTTTTTCTCGCATGTCTGCTTTTTTTTTCCTCAAAGTGCATCTTTTCACACTTCCTGTGCCTACAGAATACAATGGAGACAGCTGCTGTCTTATGAACGAGCAGTGCTTTTGAATTAGTTTAAAAATATCTCCATTAAGTTCAGGTTTTTTTAAGAGTTCTGCAGTTACATTAGGTGTTTAAAATGCACTGGCCTCTCCTCAGACTTGCTTTGCGCTGTTTTCCCACAACCTGGGAAAGAGCCGACAGTCTGCGATGTCTGTAGAAAGATCATGTAGTCCCTTCGGAAATCTGCAGGTGAAAATGAGCTGATTTCATCTGAAAGCCTGAAACCCTGGGAGCAGCCTCAGCCCTGGCTAAGGCTCATGCTAATAGATGGCTCACCCTCATTTGCAAGCTGTGACAGCCAATATTAGCAGTGTTTCAGAAAACCAGCATTCAGCAGATGCCTCGTAATCTGCAGGAGAAGACGAAATGTCTTCCAGAGGCTGATTTTCACACTCAGGTCTGACCAAGTTTGCATCTTCCTGGGAGACAGATTTTGGGTCGCTGAAGGGGATGGGTACGAGGCTGCTGCTCTGGTGATGCTCTCCAGTTTGTACAGTCTGCGTCAACCTGCCAGCAGCCACCACATCCCCAAAAGCAGTAATTCTGGCTGGTTATCATCTTTCTCAATCACCCTACAACATCAGAAGCATTATTAATATCCACGCATCCAGATGGCTCCCAGCCGTCGTCCCCAGCTTCCCATCAAAGCCGCTTGCTCAGACCAATTGGCTGCACTGGATATCATCTCAGAGACACGGAAGAGCCATGGAGACACAGCAGATGCTTTCCAGCAGCAAACACCCAGGCTGCAGGCTGCTGAAGCCCATGCTAGCACAGCCTTTACTGGCTATAATCTTTGGATGGAGCTTTAAGTGAAATAATTACTGAAAAATAGGAATGTTTATTCCAGAAGCACATGGTTCAGACCATGTCTGATCTGATCCATATTTTATTTTTACTCTGAAGGAGAAAAGCAAGGGAAAAGGCTGGGGAGCACAGCATGAGGGCAAGGCTGTGGAATAGTGTTCAGCATCCATGCCCTGAGCCCAGCAGGCAGCCTGTCTCCCCAACAAGATGCCTGTCTGATGGACCAGGTGCCTTTCTGTGTGTTCAAGACAATACATTGAGTCTTGCAGCAGGGCAAATATGTGCAGATGGGGAAATATACATCATCTGAATGTCAAGAGAAATGTAAGGTTTGCTGTCCCTTATAACATCCAAACTTCATTCTTTATAATCTTCTAGCCAGCACCTGTGAAGAAGAGTTGTTTTGGTAGCACACAGGAGTCAAATGGAAACCTCTTCACTCTCACACTTAGCTTTGTGACGTGGCTGGCCTTAATTTCTGCTTAGATGTATGAGTTGCAAACTGTTTTAGTAGTAGATGTGTTTATTTTGCCAGGCAGCTCCTTGAACACAGAAATTTTCAGATTGCTTTTAAAAATTGTGAAGCAGAGCTCTACGCTCCAAAGATACAACCCGCCTATTAGGTCTTTTTAGGCACTTAGCTTTCTTAATCATCACATCTCCTAGCTTTCAGAATTATCTTTACATTTTATTTTATGGATTGCAGGACTCCACAGTTAAAGTAATGGATCTCATATTTTAAGTTCTACTTCTCACACAGTGGTAAATGCTGCAGTTAACCTCTGAACCACCTCGATGGTCCTCTGGTGGCTTCCTGTCTCTTTTCATGGTGCTTCAAAAGCAGAAGCAGCTACACTGCTGCAAGCCTGCAGATAACAGGATATTTTCCTAATTGACAATTGACATCTCCCCTCTCTTTTTGCTTTGGATCAATTTGTTCACTGGTTTTATCTGTACATTTAATTATCTTATGAGCTCTTATGGTAATTGATATCCCCATTCTGACAGTATTTCTTGGCAATGCAGTAGATAAGGACACAAGTGGGTGTGATGCTCTGTGGATAAAGCCCATCTTCCTGCCATCTCTGTGAGTGCTGTCCCTACTGCAGCTGCCAGCAGTGGCTTTGGCTGTGCAGGAATGGGTGCACACAGGTCGGTTTGCTGATCTACCCACAGAAGGATCAAGCGTGCCATATCTAAACACCCTTCACCATTTTCTTGGGCTTGGAAAATATGAAAGGTCTTCAAGGCAGGGAGGTTAAGGAGAAAGAAGAAGCCACCATTGCAGAAGATATTAATGTAGCTGAAAATGATAACATGTTTCAAAAATCACAGTTTAAGTAATCTTTAGTTTTAAAATATATTTGAGGAGGAGGGACCATCTATTTTATAAAGGGCCATGATTTCCATCCCAAAACACACGTACAACAGAAAAAAAAATATGGGAAAATATGCAATGCACCAAAATTCTTTGCACTTATACACTACAGTCCTGTAAATTACTTGCCTTCAGATTTTATTTCTGCAACCTATGCACAAAATATATTGTGAAAAAGGGGACACTAGAGACTTCAGACAAAGGATCTTGGTACATTTTTCCTGTGGATCATACAGCTCTGACCTGGACCTGCACATTCATAATAAGCTCCTTGGGGAAAAGACTCCCGTGCCATGCAGGACCAGCAGATGCTAAGAGGAAAAGCCATGCAGCCCAGCAGTGCTGCATGTGGGGTGGGGTGTGTGGGTAGGTAGCTCACAGCCCTGCTTGCAGCACAGCTCCCTCCTCCACCCTCTTCTACCCCAGCACATGACCAAGTCAGGCCATCACCAATATTCCAGCAGTACTAAGAAACATGCAAAATATTTCCCACATTTATTTAGCCCTTTGAACAACAAACACAATTACAAGTACTCATCACACAAAGTTTAAGAAGTTTCTTAAAATCTGTCTGCAGCCTCCCATCATTAGATGTAATTAACGAGCATGCTGTGGACAGGGGAACCACTCAGATCAAAGCTGTAGCAATTTATTTTTTCTGCTGCAAACAGCAACAATCTCCAGAGCTCCCTTGAGTCGTTCCATCTTTATTAAACAGGCAGAGCCTTGGCTGCTGAGATTTGATAAATCAAGAGCCGAGATGTGGGCCGAGGTGCAAGCGTGTATCTCCAAACATTCAATCAACCACCAATATAATGAAAGGAGGGCTGATAATTATAGAAACCTAGTACATTATCTGGCAGAACATTAATGGCAAAGAACAACATACAAGCTTATATTCCCTCTGGCTGAGAAGGTAAATTGCATTTCCAAGTTCTGACAAACTTGACATTTGTTATTATCTATTATTATATTATTTATCTTCTTTAAAGTATCATTTAGGGGCCTCAGCTGTGGTCAGAGTCTGACCATGCTCTGCAAAGGTTATATTTTAAGTCTCTGACATTCAAGGTAATATTTCCTGCTGTCTTGGTTCTGCCAGTTTTAGTAGAAGTTAAGCTAATTGGGAAAACGTCCATCTGAGTGTCTGGAGTAGTGTGAAATGCAAATGTGAAAGACACCAGGTATGTATTAGGCAGCATGTACCTAATAAACGTCTCAAGTATTTGCAGAAGGCGTCCCTGAGGTGTCCAGGGCATGCTCAGCAGCAGGGTCCTACCTAGACCAGGCATGAGGTGTGAGGGCACTCTCAGGCACATTGGTTTGCTGGGCACTGCCATCTCCTCCAGCTGCCCTCCCACACACACAAATGCGTGCAGAAAAAATGCTGAGTGAGGACTGGAGAAACATCAGGCCCTACCAGCACATTGCGTAGGCACCCGTCTCACCCCAGTGCTGGATAGGTGGGAGGGAGGCAGCCCACAAACACTGTGTGCGAGTAGGGGGCTGCACACCCTACTCTGCCTGTATCCAGCCCTGCAAGGAGCCATTTCCCTCTCCCTGCCTCTGCCAAGTCCTCTCTCTGTGTTCTGGCAGCTCTTTGCCTGTAAATGTTTTTTTTTTGCATGCTGGACCAAAAGTGTCCAGCTGGGTACTCCTTATCAGCACTTGCCACCATAATTAACGAATGTGATCACAAAGTGCAGATGTGCTGGTGTTGCACCTTGTCACTATGGCAGCATTTTCTTTTCTCACTTCATGTTATGAGCTAATAATTAAAGCTTTATATTTTTAGTAGCTTCGTGTAATTCAGGTCCAATCTGTTGTGACATTCTCTAATATTCACTTCATCTTTACGGTGCCTAACCCAGGCTGCTGCCACACTGATCAGTAGTGATTTTGTTCTTAATTACCACACCTTAAAATGGCAATTAGGTTTAAAATTATATTGTATGAAAATAAACTTATGTTGCACATACATTTCAGTCCAATAGGAACAGATGAACTAGAAAACTATCCTACTCATTTCTGGGTTTAAAAGATATTTGAAATTCTTTTCACAGAACCAGAGAATGGCCCATGTTGAAGGGCACCTTGAAAGATCACCTGCTCCACCCTTTATGCCAATCAAAAAACAAACAGCTCCCAACCTGTCATGATACTTTGGCCTGCAGACAGTACATGGATACAGGAGTAAAAATGGTTTAAATAATTACTTACAGAAATAAATAACTTGAGTTCCTACTTGTCTGGGAAGCTGTAAATAAGAACTCTGAAGATGAATTGATGAGAGTTTTGAGACTCTCACTTAAGACATAAATTGAGGGTCAATGAACTGAAGTGATTAAAAATAAGAGTAGGTACAAAGGAGCTCCAGGAGGCTGCTTCAACTGAACTTAAAAAACATAGTGATTATTGCACTGGCCAGGAAATTCTGGCTGCAGGAAAGGAATTTCTCACTGCCAGCAAAGCAACCACTTGACTCAGGTGAAGTATAATATTTCAGCCTAATTTATTTACAGGTAGGTACTGCCTTAGGCAAGTATTAGAAGGTCAAAGCAAGTCAGGTAAGGAAGCCGTCTCAACTGCACAAATCAACTTTCCCTGTTGCAGGAAAGCTACACCTACACTCATCTCTCAGCTGAGGTTTGACTTTCCACCTGAGCAACCCTGACCATTTTTTAAAGTTTGCATATAACTGGCTATGTCCAGTGCTTCTTGGTCAATGCACCTATCCAGCTTCCCAGCCTATGCTTGGCTCTCTCATCACTGGCTTGGACAGGGATATTTGATCCAGGCACTCAGGTGTCTGCTGTTTCACTTAAGGAGTTGTTAGCAACATCTTTGTGTTTCACTTCAGGTAATTAATAAAGAAATAGTCATTGATTACCCAACTCAACTGAGTTTGCAGAGACTTCCATGGAAATCACTGGGTAAGGTGCCTACAGTGAGGTCAGTCCTTTCTGCCAGCAGTGTCATCAGTGCTCTGGGGGACTCACCATGAGAAATGCTATGAGAGCCAAAAGTATAAACGACTTCAAGTGGGATCAGTGGAGGATAACTTAATCCACAGCTATTGAACATCATGCCTGGGCACAGCTTCCAGCTGGGATGTCCTCCCAGTGCTGGTGTTCACTCCTTTCTCTAAGTGTGCTTGGTACAGCCAGGACTAGGTGTCCTTTTTTTGCTTTTTAAAAGGATGTTGCAGCAAAAACAAATTCTGAGTTAAAATGCAAGCAACCACAATGGCAAGAGGGGTCTGCTGTTGATTAGTCACTTAGCAGTAGCCTGCACTCTGTCTTTTTTGTCAGATATGGGTCCCCTTTCTCCTCAGACTGCAGTCCAGACAAAGAGGGGTTTTATTTTCTGCAGTCCGATTAAAACAGATGACAGAGCACCACACAGGATCTTGTTGTCCTTAACCTGAACTTAATTTCAGGTCACCTCAGAGAGCCTCCCTTCTGGCAAATATTGGCAATCAAGCACCACAACCAGCAACTCTCCAGCCAGGCCTGTATGTTGCAGCCACAATTTTGTCCAACACCAGCAGCTCATCCAGCCTTCCCCCACAGCTGCCCTGGTCTACTCACATTTACTTACAAACTAAGCCCATATTGCCTGTGAGGTGTTATGCAAGGAAAATTAGGGGAAAAGGTCCCTTCTGCAAGCGTGTCCTTTGGAAAACCCAAGATGAACTGAAATGCCTGTTCTTTTCCCCGTTTTAAATCATACTATCAGCATCTGGCTCATTTTATGGAAGGACAATGGCTTGTTGTACTATGTGGATTAGTGAAAGCCCCCATTTATCATCATTATGTCAGTGATGTACTTCGTTCATGCTCTTTATTAATTGCTCCAGCAATCATCCCAGGATGAGCTGCTTGTCTAGGACAAAATGGAGCGTGGGGTGAATGAACCTTTTGGGAGCTTATGACACCCAGGGGGTCCACAGCCGGGGGGTACGGGCAGAGACTTCATCAGCAAAGCTAATCATGGCTTGCTGATATGCAGAAGTGCACTCTTGTGAAAAATCCAGTCTGAGCTTGTGGATGGGCATAGCTGCAACTGTAGCATGAACTTAGCAAGTAAAGTATTGGAGGGTGGATTTGGTTGGGTTTTTTTCACCATGTGCAAATTTCTAGCTTATTTTGTCTTTAAGGAGGTGTTAGGTTATAGAATCATAGAATTGTTTGTTTGAAAAATATCTTTGAGATCCTCAAGTCCAACCATACCTATCCACTACTAAACCATATCCCCGAGCAACTCATCAACTTGTCTTCTAAATACCTCCAGCAATGGTGACATTGCCGCTTTCCTGGGCAGCCTGTTGTGGGTTGGTTTTGTCATGCCACATAGGCATGATCGTGCTGGGCTCACATTGAGGAGATTCTTCCTCACTGCTGCTCCCCAACTTGAGAAAGACACGTGGACAAAAAGAACATCCTGTGCGGCTTAACTGTGTTACTAGTGAATTTAATGCACCGGGTTTTAGACAAAACCAGTCTGGCTTAACCTCCACCTCCATCTGTCAGGACCACAGTTCTTTAATGTGAAAAGAATAACAATCTATGGGTGTCACACCCCACTTCCAACCCTGTCCACAAGAATAGTTAGACATGTTCTGCTGCTAGCTTGGGAAATGAGGCAGACAAAAGGAAAGCTCTGAATACTCTGGAGGGAACAATATGCTGCCCAGGGCTGAGTGAGCTGACCACATGGGACCCCAGAGGAACTGAGACAATAACGACTTGATTTTTACAAGGTGCCTCCACAACAGAAAGCCCAAAAAGCCATCAGAGCAACCACTCACAAACTACTCAGAAAAGAGGCAATCAGTTGCAGAGCCAAAGGAAATGTGGTTTCACATATTAGAGACCAGCAGAGATAATGTTTCACTAGGTAAAGGACTGAATCACAGGGAAGAGCAGGAAGGAGAAAACAAAGGGAAAAGAATTTTAAAAAACCAGAGAGAGTAGGAAAAGGACAGGAAAGCTAAGATTTTTTTTTTTTACTTCCTTTTGAGCCCATGAAGTCTTGATCCATTGATACATACATACATACAAGGTGAGTGAATCAACCCCACAGCAGATGACCAGTCTGTCTTTTTCACCTTCCTCGCTTCCCAGGCTCCACCTCTGTCCCGCCTCTGGAGCAAAGATTGACAAAGGACCCTGCACAGGTGCTGTTCATTGTTTTCGTAAGTTCTCTAGGGCACATGCTTTCTTCTTGCCCTGGGCAGAGGGCATCTGGAATGGGTCAGTGGTCATGCAGAATTGAGGCACCTACTCTCTTCTCTCCTTGGAAGCATCTAAGCAGTTATCCAAACCACCTCACACTGGGAAGGGAGCAAATCCAGGCTCCTGCAGTCTCTGGTGGCACCACCAACCCCTGCTTTGTGACTGCACCACAATTAAGGATTCATTCCTACATAAAATGCAACTAAGCCTCCTACTCCACCCTGTCTCCTCCAGAAATCAGCCAAAAGTAGCACACAGTGCATCAATGCGGGCTTCACAGCTTCCCTCTCCTACCCATAAGGGCATTGAGCCAAAAAAGCCAATGAAATCCATCATGGTCTTTGGGATGTACTCTGACATTCTGCGTTTTGAAGGGATAATTGGTACTGGGAAGGGAGATGGGATGGGCAAGGGTCTTATGGGTGCAGGATAGGCCTTACCACGCAGGCTGGCAGCAGATGCATCTGGACTGTAGTAGCTGCTGCAGAGTGCCCATTAAAAGACACTATCAAATTCTTGGTCTAAGTCTTTCATTTAAGACTATCAGCCTTTTGTTCTCAGCTAACACTTTTTTAAGCACCGTGTTTTCCAGGGGCTTTTCATGAAACTCCTTCGGTAACCTACTCTGAGTTTAAAATAACCTTATTAGTAACACAGTAATGATAGTTAGCCCTCCTACATATAATTTGTCTTCAAGGCATTGCTCCAGCTTCAGGTAATCTTCACAGTGACTGTAAGAGGCAGGTGTTCAATGCAGTATTTTGAGATGATTCTCTTAAAAGTGGAGGTGTGCAACAAAATTGATTGTTAGGTCTGTTTTCCACCTGATTTTTTAAAGTCTAATACTAAATTCTGTTGGAAAAATAAGGCCATTGAAGGACAGGGAAGTAATGACTGCCCAAAATTTAGCAGGAGAAACTTTCATGTATGAGTAGCTGAAGTAAGTGTAAAGCACCTGCTCAGTCTCTACTGCCACAAGGAGCATTCTCTGCATTTCAGTTTGTCAGAGGCTCTTTCGGGTAATTGGACATAATGAAGCAGGTGAGAACAAGCTGAAAGCTCAGGAGAGCATTTCCAAGATCCCATTGGTTCAAAAATATTTGAGAATGTAGCTAGTTCAGGTGAAAAAAAAAAATGAGTGCTGTCCTTTGGCTTCTCATTCTTTCCAATGTCCCTTGCTAAATCCTGGACTAAACCACACACCTTGTTTATGGGATTTACTCATATACATTTTACATAAACCTTCCCTGGCCACATCTGAGCTGAATGCCAAGCCTTGCTGGCCTCCTTGCTCTTTTGGAGAGAAGTTAGAAAAAATCCAGAGGAAAGCAACTGCTGTATTTTGCTGCTGTGCTGCGATTGCCATTATATCTAAGTAATTTCCTGAGCAGCTGAAAATCCTTTTGCTGTTCATTTCTGGACAATGGTAAAGCATTTGACATGCTACCATAAGTATTAGCTGAATTCGATTCTGTATGTAATTAATGATTCATAGAAATAGACATTGTACTGGCACATTTTAAACAGCTGTAGGACCTGAGTCTCAAGGAGGAGTACTTGAATGGGAAAGAAGTGAGAGGAAGAACTCCCCTGAGCTTAGTGTTAGCTGATTGGGCTCTCTGGTTTGAAGCAACAGGTTATCTATTAACCCGAAAGAGGGGTTTTATGTCTCTATCACAAAGAAAGAAGTCTTAGTTTTGTGTATTTTCTGTATACCTTACCTGAGGGCATGGGCTGATCTTAGGAAAGATTTAAAACTGGGGGAGCTCAACTTTCCAAACTGAAGTTAAGGTATTGACATACTCCCACAGCAGTGAGCCGTCTTTCCTCCGCGCCTGTATTTCATTTGAATTCCCTAGAGGTGGAACTTAGATAAGAAATAATATGCTTTTTGATTCACTGCTGCTTGCATGTGGAGGAGAAAATACTGATGTGAAGGGCCCTGCATGGCACTGCAGAGATTTTCTCTGCTCCAGCGAGTACATGGGGCTCCCGGGAGCATCTACATGAACAAGCTGTAAAGGGAAGGCCAGACTGATCTTTCCCTTTTGCTCAGCAGAGGCTCCATTACGAGTCCTTACAAACAAAAAATCCATATTGCCTCTTTAAATGCTTCTCGAGGAAGTCAGCACAACACAGGAGCAGCCAGATGCATTTGGGATTTTCTTACCTTTTTGTTGACCGATTTATATCCCTTTTAATTCTTCTGATCTCCTCCTTATGTTTTCCCACCAGCCACTGTGGGAAGTGGAGCTCTATATGACTCACTTAACACTTAGGGGGAAGGGAACTGATGGATGAAGTGATTCCCAATTGGAAAGCCAGGAAGTTGTTCTCCATCTCATTATGTTTTCTGAGTTCTCATCCAAATGAGAACATTTTTGGCTTGTCAAACTGAATGCAGAAGTCAGCTCAGGGCAACTGGATTAATTCATTTTTACTAAAAAGAAACCTTTCTGAAAAGATCTTTGCATGGAGAAGGCTGAGGTGAAAAAATATGTGGTAGTGAATAATGAAAGTTGTTTCAAAATGAAAATCAAGGTTGCACTTTGTTCAAACACAACATTGAGGCATCTACAAACCCATCTTTTCATTATTTTTGTTGGAAAAGTGTTGATGGGAGATCAGGAAGCAAACACGGAGACCAATGTGATCAGTGAGTGTTTGATTTATTGAACTTAGCTGTTTCTTTATAAACCCTTTTCAGTTACATAACTGGGTGCCCACAAGGGTATCTACAGTGCATTATTGGTTAAAGGTAGCTGTCCATAACATATTATTGGCTAAACTACCGTACATGTTAAGAAACCAAGTTATACTAAAATTAACTATGTTGATAGTTCTCCTTAATTGTTTTTCTTTCAGCTGGTACTGGTTCCCACTGAACTAGCTGCTTCATTCCTCCCAGCTGGCCCCTGTTTATCTTTTGGCTCTCTGCTTCAAGGCCTTGTTAAAGTTGTTCAGTATCAAACAATCTCACAGCATCCAGGCCTTGTTCTCTGTAGAATGTTCCCACAGAAAAGCTTTTTACTGTAGGTTTCAGGTTTGATTAATCAGTTGAAAGTAATCCCGAGATTATTTATCTGGTCTTTGTCTCATTAAGTTTAACAAGAGATCGAATAAGTGGACAGATCAGGAGGGGACATATGTGAGGGCGCCTTGCCCAGGCCTCTGGGAACTTGGCCCATGTACACTTCCAGAACTGACTGCTTCACTCTATGGCACTTGTCATGAATTGAAAGATCATCTCAAAAAGAAGGAAACTTGATGCTTTGCAATTCGGCTGCTTGAAGACACCCGTCCCTGCAGGATTCCCACTTATGGACATGGAGGCCGGCACTGCCCCTCACGTGGGCACAGGACATACCCCAGCCCTCAGCAGAGACCCCATGGCTGGGGGGGGGAGGAGGCAGGCTGTGCAAGCCAAAAGCCACCCTGCTAATCCCTGTTATCTCCACACAGGCCCTGTGCCACAGGCTGATGAGAGAAAGGCCTATGCTGGATGTGTCAGAGTGCTTAGAAGCAGAATCCAGCACCATGATGCTTTCCTTATTATCCCTATTAGTGCTAAACCACAAAGAAATGTTTAAAAGCATGTGCTGGAAAGTTTATTTCTCTGTTCACAAGGCGGAAGTGAATGGCATGGCACGGCATAACCCTTCTAGTAGTCTGTGCTTTCAGTTTTTCCTCACTTTGCTCTGCCAGTAACTTAAAATGGAAAATACCTGCAGGAGACTTGATATTTTTAGTTGTGCCATGGAGTAACAAGTCCATCGGAAGGCTGACCTCTGAGACTTCCAGTGATATCAATAAATTGTCCCTCTTTGAAAGCCCTATTAACGCTGCCTTCTCATCCTTGAAGAGTTGTTTGAGTGGTTTCTACATAATGAAAATTACAGCACCCCACCAGGCTTAATGAAAACACCTGGGGCTCGCATGGGGCTGCTTTATTGCAGCCAAACATCTCAAAGTATATTTAAAAAGATAGGTTAAAGCTGAGATTTTCCTTGACAGGGGAATCATCAGAAAGTGAAGGCAAGCTGGATAAAGCCAGGCTTTCCTCTCTGCTGGGTTAAAAGCAGCGGTTGTTTGTTTAATGCCTTGAGGCATTCACCCAGAGAACGGCTTGTACCAAAATGAGTAGGGAACTGTCTGTCCCACCACCTCTCTGGGTGGCACCTGGGAAACTTCGAGAAACCCAAAGGGTCTCTGTAAGATGGCCTTGGTTTCAGGACAAGAAATGTGCTCGCACTTACAGGAAGGGAACCAGATTCCCGCTGTGTGGGAGGTCTGGGGACTTTCTGTTCTCAAAACCAGGGTTTGCAGAACCAAAAAGGCAGAACAGAGTTGCCATCCTCTCAAAAGCACCACAGGGACATGCCAGGAAGGAGCATGTACCTCTCCAGTGCTCAGCAGGATTTAAGTGTGTCTGAAGTCCATGCCAAAACCTACCTCCCCTCGCACAATGAAAACCAAGAGCCCAGTGCCTCAGCCCTCCAGGTCCAGTGAGAAGGAAAGATGGAGACATACCCACCACCTCTGCACCTTCCTGCTGACAGTATCACCCCCAGGCCTGGGTTCCAAGGACATCAAAAGCTACAGAGCTGCCCTCAGCCTGCTTGAGGCAGAAATCCCAGAGAGCCTCTATGGGAGAGAGATCCCTCTGAGATGAGCACAGAGGAAACAACATTAATTTAAACATAAATGAAATTAAACAGAAAATTTGAAATTAGGGAGATTGTTGGCTGTCTCACCAGGAAATTACTGTACTTTAACGTAGTTAAGAAGCCAGGCCCCAGGGCAGCTAGGCAGATTGCCTTAGACGCCCAGTGTACAAGAAGGATTGTAAAGGAGGATGTTCAGGATCAGCCGAAGCACTGGAAGGGGCAACATAAACAGGCAGAGTTGGCCAGTGAACTGTCAAATACTTCGAGGCAGCAGATACCTCCACAGCATTGGATCAGCCTCCTTCCATTCATTTCCAGGAGACTGGTGGGAGAGGGCTGATGTTTCAGCAGCAGCAGGTGTCAGTCCCTGCATAGCCCCAGGAGGTCCTGATGCATGCAGTGCCCTCTGTCTCGGAGCACAACCACCCTCCTTGAGCATGGGTGCTATCTGGGTTGTCTCTGAGCCTCAAAGAAAAGTTTCAGGCACACCTAAAATCACGATGGCTTCTCTTCTGAAAAAATGACTCAGTAGTGCCCATCGTCACCTTCTTTGCCATCAGCTCCCCACCCTGGTGCTTGCTCAAACCTGGATTTCTGAAGCAATCAGCCAATGATCAATGTTTACACTTTCTCCCATGCCGTCTCTCCAGGAAAGGGGCTGCAGAACAAGCTTTTCTCAACCCAAGGCAGCATCTTGCACTAGCACTTTGCCAGGTTCATTCTCTTTCTTTTCCCCATGGGTAGCAAACATCATTTAACCCAGACTTCATGCTAACCCTCTCTGCAGGTGAGAGTCTGTCCAACCCTTCAGCTTTCCAGCAGTTTTAGCTTTGAAGCCATGCAGTGGAGTATGGCTGCTGAAATAAAAGGACTTTCCTCATTCTTTCCTGAGAAGGCTGAAAATGTTGAAGGCAATGGAGAGAGAGCATGAAAAGGTCCCTGAATGGAAATAACCATGACAAGAAATAAATGGGGACCAAAAAAAAGAGCTGGCTTTGTTCATCCAAATTGGCAGCACAGCCCAAACCTAGAAATTCTCCAAGGACGCAGCGGATTAGTGATAACCTTCAGGAACATGGAATTAAGTGTGTAATTGAAAATAGTGTCATCTTCATCACAGTTAGAGAATAGAGCAGAGTTAACTCAAATGGTAAAAATGTCAGCTAAAACATCTTCGATGTTTAATGCAGATTTCCTATTAGTAACAGCAGGTAAGTTGGAAAAGGTCTTATGGCAGTTCCTAAGTTTTCTGTAATGCTTGAACATATTTCACCAGTTTAGAGCTGTGTTCATATTTATGCTAATAACAACTCTTAAACACCAATTTAAACACAGAGTTCTGAAGCTGAAATCTATTAGGTATTTCTGTAGATGAGAGCTGAAGATCTGAGAACTTGCATAGCACATATTGCAGTGTAAGAAATAACAGCAACCTAATAATACTAACTGCTTTGTAAACATAATGGAAATGAGCAGAGAGCATCAAATACTTAATACAGCTCATCTGGAACTTTTAAAGACTGCCATAAAACCGTGGCTAAGGAGGTGAGGGCTTGGTAGTTTCTTTTAAACAAGGTAAAACGTAAGATGTTGAATTATGTATTTCAAGATCCAGAGAAGTCAGTGAAAATATCTTCAAAAGAAAGACTTAAGTGTCAAGATTCCCCATTTGCTGCCTTCTGCCTATACACAGGCAAAATATATCTTCATCTCAGCCTTATGTTTGGTGGAAATTTGGATTTATCATACCTTTTGCTGAGTTCCTGTTGGAAGGCAATTAGTGAAAGAGCTTGAGCAGAGACCATCAATATTGCTCTGCTTGATTAAAAAAACCCATCTGGAGCTGGCAGTGAACTAGCCTGCTATTGGCAGGGGTTATTTAGTGCATCAACTGTTCCTCTGCAAAAATCCACGTTTCCTCCATTATCACAGGGTGAGATCCCTGTGGGTGGAAACTCAGGAGATGTTTAAAAAGTAAATAGGAAATGGTGTGAGACTGTGACACTTGTGGAAGAGATCAGCCCTAGGGGCTGCTGGCTTCCTGGATTTTGGTACAACAAATCCAACCCAGGGGCTTAAGCATCCACAGGGGTTTAGCTCATCATGTTTACTTCTTTATCTGATTATCATGACAATCAAGGTGAAGTACCTGTGTCTCCTGTGTTGTAATCCCAGTAGTCTAAGGATGTAAACAGAACAAAATCCCTAGGGAGAGGGAACATCTTTGTTTACAGCTTCTCTAACAGCCAGAAAAAGAGGCAACATGAGACTTTTTTGAGCTTTGAAGTCTTAATGGATGTAGGGCTGTGTGGGTTGAGCACTGCAAAGAGAACAAAGAAAGGTAGAAAAAAACGTACCTTAAATGAGCCTTTATTCCCACATTGTTCTTTTACTGGGTCCAGTTTGCCTTTGAAGCTAAATTTTCAGCCCAGAAGGGGCTGCAGATCTGAAAGAAGGCCTGCTTGTTCCAGCTGGACCAGCTGCTCCAGTAAAGTTATTACCTCTTCTTACTGGCTTTCTCCTGCTTGCAGTTTTGTGTGTGTGGAGAAATCAGTCTAAATTTTTTTGTCCCATTCCTCTTGATGGGAATGTCATACCCAGTGAAACAGAAGTTGAGTCACGCTTGAGGAAAATCCCCACTTGTGGTTAGAGAACAGAAGGACAGGCTGGCCTGGTGTTTTGTCCAGTGTTATGCACTGAGCCTAGGGCAAAGATGGGAACTGAACATGTTTCCCCAGTATCTGCCATTGGGTTTTACTCACGTCACTCTCAGGTGGATTGTAGGTCTCATTAGTAATTTGACATGTTGCATGTTCATTCCCTCTGGTCCCTCTTGTTTCTGTTGTAGCTATGGGAGAAAAGCTTCACTGAAACTTCCCTCTCTGCAATTTATAGCACTAGAATTTATAACACTAGCTTAGTAGCATGGCATGAGACTTGGGGAATGTTTGTACTCTGCGTTTCCCAGCCAAAGCAGGTAGCGTAGGGTAGTGATAGTCAGCATTTTAAAAGGTCAGACAAGAGCAAAAGGTCGCTTTCCCCTGGCAGGGAGCTGTTAGTGACTGAGTAATTCTGTGATTGAGGAGGAGAAAAAGGGTAGACACAGCGAATATATTCTCATTGGTACCCGTTTTAGATGCTTTTCCCATTTTCATTCAAAACAATGGATTCCAAAGAAAGCTACTCCCAGGAGTGGGGCCCTTCAAAGCTGAAATGCGTTATCTTGGGTGAATCACTGAGTCATTAACAAAGGAAATCAGCTTGACTGTTTATTTTTAAACCTGTTCTGGAAGTGGAATTTCACAGCTCCCACAACCCAGCTTTTGTTCACTCTCTGCAGCCACCTGCCTAGCAGAGCTGTGGAGCAGCGTCTCCATCACCTTCCCATGCTCAGAGGCTCAGAAAGAACCTCATTACCATTCACAGTAATATACGGGCTATTTTTCACCAGTGCTAGTGCATTATTAAGTCCTTTCCAGATTGAGGCTGGTACATTTCCTTTCGAGGTTCAGAAGGTGAAGATAAAGAACTGTGGCAAAACTCTCCTTCAATCACTGCTGGGACAAAACCTTTAGATTTATTCAAATACTTGGACACAGATTTAGCTCAGGCATAACAGGGCATGGCTATTGTTCAACTGACTCAGTTTGGATGTAGGATGCTATCAGTTCCCGAGACTTCATGCTCAAACTTGCTTTTTTAGCAGTACAAATGGAACTGCAAGGGCAGATGTGTCTCCTGTGTGCTATTAATTGCCACAGTGCTTCCATGTATTGTTAACCATATATTAATATGGCTTGTAATGGGTAGTATTTTAATATGTGTAATACTTTACTATAGAGTTTAAACTTCCCTGTAACCTGTCTGACACTGCAAGAGTTGAGAGTGTGCTGCAAATTAAATAGAGGCTATTTTCTTCCCAGAGCATCTCTGACCATGAGCCAGTTCCTGCTCACTTTCAAAGTCTCTTGGCTGTTACAAGCACAAATGTCTTAATAAAGCTTTGGGATTTCAGAGAATTATTGTTTGGAGCAGAGGTGAGAGTCCTTGAGGTGCCCTGGCACAGATGCTGCTCCCAATGCCCAGTGCCAGGAGGGTTTCTCTCTCCAGCTATCCCTTGTTTGTGAAGGTGGTAGGCATGGTGTTGGGCTGTTACAAGAATGCTCTTCTCAAATGCGGGATTTTAGGCTTTTTTGTCTCTCATTGAAAGGGTGATGGCTTTAAAGGGTCTCAATGCAGGTTAGATCTCATGCCCAGAGGAAGAGTATCGCTGTCATCCTTCTGCTATCACCCTTCTCCTTTGTGTTTGTTTTCACTAAATGCTGATAAAGAGAAGAGAGTCCCAGTACCACAGAACAACTGACTTTACAGAGCACCTTGATCTTGTAAACAAGCAGGAGAAGCAGATTAAGAGCCTGATATGCTGGGATGACCCTTTTGTGGTCCTGCATTTCGGTGCTGGTTTGGATTGAACCTCTGGCTGTGCAGGGAGAGGAATTAAATGTTTCCACCCTGCTAATCCTGCAGAGGTGGGATGGCTCCGCCAGACACAGTGGTGTGGAAATCAAAGCCTGATCCCATGAGACTGTCTCTCAAGGAAGGAAGTGGAACACATGCACTGCGAGGACCGTTTCAGAATATATCTGAGACGACAACCCAGGATGTCATGTGGAGGGATCTTCTGCACTGAAGAGTGATGGAAAGAACTGGCTAAGCCTTTTCCCCACCATCTGTTATTAAAGCAGCTCAGTTTTGCCAAGATCCTTCAATTATCTGCAGAAGCCTCCCTACAATCTACAATCCTTGCTTTTCTCTCCTTGATGGTGCCGAGGATTCTACAGGGCTTAAAATCTGTCTGGACCCTTCCGTGTTTGCTCAAGATCATTAAAAAAACGACTATTATAGGAGCTTCTACTAGTCCAGGGTGTTGGCCTTGCTGCCCAAGGACACTATGACACAGCACATCCTACATCACAGCAATCATTTCAGTAGAGCAATTCCACCTCCTGCAAGAGAAGAATATGGCCTTGCATTCTTCTTGTAAGAGTATACATCTAGACAACACAGTAATACAGTAAAGCTGAACAGAAGAATATGGAAAAAAGGAGAAATTACTGAAATCCAAATGGACTGGTTGCCAGGGCGGTATTATAGAGCTGGCAACAGAAACAGCTTTGTTGAGTATACTTACGATCAAAATCAACTAAAAGGCATTGGTCACGCTGGATTTTAATTAGTCTAATGGACATGCCTAAAATGCAGTCAGAGTTATCCATTAGAAATCCCTTTCACTTTACTTTTTTTTGTGGAGAATTAATGCTAGGAGATCATTCCAAAACTGAAGAGACATTATTCATACAGTATATGCAATTTAAATATAGAAATTGCTTCAGGTTGTAACTACAGAGAAATTAGCAAGATAATTTCAGAAGTATTATTTGATCAATTTATTTTTATTAAAATCATTTCTTAATGTTCAACAAGCTGCTTAGGCTGTGTATCACTTGCAGCAGCAAGGGCATCATTTTGAAAATCCCAGGGTTCATTCTATTTTGGGGAAAAGAGGATCTGCCTTTTCCTTTTAGGGGTCATTGACTTTGTCTAATTTTCTTTATTTGCTTGTTTTGTAAAGTGCAGTTCCTCCCTCTACCTCTACTGGTGTTTATTATTTTCAGATCAAATCAAATGGGATTTCTACCCATACTTCCCATATAGGTAACAAAAACATTGATTTCCTTGGAGCAGTAAGGTTTTTCCCTGCCAGCCTACCTTTTTGCTTGTGGTACGTTTTTCATATAGTCAGGAAGCTGTGACAGAGAGTACCATAAATTAATGAACAGCAATGACCAGATTCGATTTGGAGTGAAGGCCCCCGAAGACCACCTTCAGCCTAGAGGCTGGGGCTGGTACTTGGCAAGATGTTCTCTGTTTGAAGACTTCATCTAACATGCCTTCAGCATCTGAACCTATGCCTGTGGCAATCACTGGGGACGCCAGTCAAGTTTTCAGCTCTGAAGAAATGCTGAGGTTTGTTTTCATTCTAAATGGGGAAAAGAAATAAACCCAAACAAACCAAACAACAAACCCCAGAATTTTCCTGTAAACATGTTTTTTGTTTGTTTTATTTGGTTTGGGAATACAGGAGTGTTTCTTTTCACTAGTGCTGGATTCATGTAGCTCTGATACAGCACTAACTTTTATTTCAATAACATGAAAACAGCTATAGTGTAGTACTTACCCTAATATTACAGCTAATATTCTACTATATCAAAGTTCAGGTGAAACAGCTCCAAGCTGTTATGAAACAAAGATTTTTTTACACAATAGAGAAATGAGTAACTCAGAATAATTCACTGCAGATTTCAAAAACTTCATCCAAAGCCACTTTTCTTTAGAAGAGTCTTTCCAAGGCTAGCATTGTTTGTTATTTACTAGCATTAAAAACACAGCGTTCTTTTGCAAGTATAGCCCAGAGGAAGAGAGCCATATTTCCCAAACTCTTTCTTCTAAATCTGCTGCAGAGAAAACCAGCCCTGAGCTGAGGAAGTCAATAAATCCTGGTTTGGTGATTCAGTAGTTGCAGTTTCTTGTGCTGTGATGGGGCTACTGCCCGAGGGACCACGCTTCCAGACTGTAAGACACCATCCAACACTGGTTCCAGAAGTCGGCTGTGTAATGGACGTGAGACGACTGGAAAAATAATAATGAGGTTTAATCTAATTGAAAAGATTTTATTTACCTTTGGAAAGGTTCGGGTCCCAGCTCAGCCGGTGACCTTCAAGATCTATGGTGGAAAGTCCAACCACACTGATGATAATTACATGAATTATCTTCCCCGAATGTGGAATAATCACTGTAGTTAATACAGTTCACTAGTTAAATTTACTTTATTGTATTTCACACAGCCCTATTTACACTTTAAGACCCAATTTGTTCCTGTCTATTAGAATACATATTGATTTTTTTTCAGTTTTAGTGTGCTGCAGAGCCTCTTGCAGGAGTATTTACATCTGAGAGCAGTCCAGCTGCCCTAGAAAGTACTCTGTATGGCTGGATCTGAAGGAGTGAATTTTATAACAGTTAATAAAAGCCATAACAACATGAAAAATGGAATGCAAAGAGCCAGCAGCCAGTCTGTGCACTAATGGTTCATTTTCTAAGCATTCATGTAAAGATTCATTAAGTATTTCATTATTCTAGGGAAGGATAAGGGGGAAGTTCCTGGCTTTGAACCCCCAGAAATGCTGCAGTGGTGTAATTTGTGGAAGTGCTTTCATATGATATTCTTGCTCCATGTCATTAATTATTAACACTACCTTGAAATGGGAGATTTTGTGACAGAAACATATCAAAAAACTCAAGGTTTCTGACCCAAATGTTGGTTGAAAAAAAAGATGTAATGTTTTTAGAAATTAGTAAGTTAACTTAGCCCAAATCTTATCAATTTTTTTAAAGCCAAGACTACATGTCTCCAATAGACAGCATATCATTTACTTCTAGCCTCATTTTCTTCCCAGTCAAATGTCTGGAAATACCATTATAATCATTGAGGAGCAGCATCTACCTATGGCAGATTCTTCTGATTTAATGAAAATCAGGAAGCAAAAACCACTGAGATATGGTCTCTGCCGATGGGGAGTTTATTGTTGTGAGTGAAACATGGAAACCATTGCCATGCTTCCTTCTGGGTTTTGCTAGCATTTTAGCATTTTGCAAGCACCAAAGGTTATTTTTTGGATAATGATCTTTACTCATGGAAATAACTATCAAAATTTCTGCATAAGGTGAATTTCAGAGGGAAACAACTATGAATGTGATACTTCCAGCTGAAAAGAACCGTATGGAAATAAAACTGGGGGAAATAAAGCATTTTGTCACTGTTTAAAATATAAAGTTTTTTGAAATTTAAAACATTTTGTCTCAATACTTCCAAACTGCTACCAGAGTCTTCATTTGAAAGAGGAGGTTTTTTTCTTTCAAAATCTGAAATTTTAATGAAAGAAAATCATTAAATTGTTTACAGTGAACAAGAGCTTTTTATTCCAAGCCAAACAAAATGTTTCAGGTGTACTCAAACAACTTTTTTTCTTTAATTGTTTCATCTAATGATTATTATTCTCATTTTGGTTAAACCAGAATGACTTTACCCTTGGGAAAAAGAATGCATTAGTGTCCAGTTTCCACATGCAGCATTTCAGAGAGGGCACATGGCAACTGCACTCGCTCTATAAGGGAAAAGATAAGATGTGATGATGATTTAAAATTAGAGATCTGCCTGGGAACAACAGAGAAGACAGACTGCAGACATTACTAGTCCCTCCACTTTTCTCATATTAGCTGTTTAATCCTATGCCTATTAGCAGCTGTGCAATGACATCTCTTTGTAAACTTTTAATTTTAAACATCTCAGGTTCCTCGAAGTGCCCGTGGGGCCAGAGCTGTGTTAAAGCTGTGTCTGTTCCCTTTGTCTCAGTCCTGGTGTATGGCCAGCCCCACGTTGTGGGTGTTTAGAAAGTCATGTTGTGTAGGAGTGGTCATGCACCATGCAAAGCTAGAAATAATAGGTGAAATACAGATATTGCGATATATGTAACTGGTTGGAATTTATATATCAGTGTATGGCACCAAATTCTTCTTGGGAATATAGTAAGCCTCGTTTGACTGTACTAGAAGAGATATTTGCATTCTTAGGGGCAGTATTCATCAACCCAGTACAGTTTCTATGGAAATACATGGTTTTATTTGCTTGGTATTTGAAATATAATGGCAGACATTGCAAAATCCACACTAGAGGCTTGTACAGCGCTGTGCCTGTGTAATCCCATGCTCCCTGGAAAGCTTTGTTGTATGATATAAGGGCTCATTGATAATAAAACAGATAATTTGACTCCAGGGAGGCACAGAAGATTTATGAGCCCCTGGACAGCTGCATGCTTACAGTTGCTATTACACAGCTATTCCTTTCCCTAAAATGTAAAGATTTACATTTGTACATAAATTCTAGTCAAAATTGGCTTGCAATGTTGCTAATAAAACATCATGATCCTTGCCACAAGTTATTTACAATTTTAACGTAAGATGAGATACAGAAAGTAAAGGGGGAAAAGTGAGGAAAAAAGACAACTGAGAGGAGAGGAGAAAAAATTTAAAATAATCCTGATGCAATGCACAGAAGATGGCAATTCATTTCCAGAACCAGCAAAGTAACTCAGCTTTCTAGAGTGAATAAAAATGTCTGTGTTGGGACAACACACAGAAGCTACTTTGCTAAGTTAAAATGGAATTGAAAAAAAAAAGAAATATTCTGAAGGATCCTGGTTGTAAAAATAAATCCCGTGTAGGAAGCTGCACTGACAGAAAAAACAAAATTGTCACAGATGACTCTTCCACACTATCAACACTAAAAACCACTTGAGAAAAGGAAACCTCAGCTTAGCTCCCAACTCTTCTCTGGAAATAGCAATAGCAGTAAAAAAGTAAAAATAAAAACCTTTCCCAAAGCTGTTACAAAGCTTGGAAAAGCAACAAGATTTCATCATCAGTTCTAGACTTTGTACTTCCATCAGCCTGCAGGTCAGACCCTGAGAGCTACTGCTTCCACTGGGCTGCCTATTCCTAGGGGTAAACCAAGAAATAAGGGTAACAATAACCTCTGTGATGTGCCCCAAGCAGGACTGAACCCTGAACATCTCAGCTGGAAAAGCAGTTTAACATTGAAAAATTGTTCAGTTTTCATTCATAGACATTGCAAACAAAATTATTAGGTGACTTTGATCCTCAAAATTAGCACTCCACATTATTTTTTTTACTCTTTTGGGGGGAGATTTTGCATGAATTCTCTGATGCTGCCAGCAGATACATTACCTTGTTCGAACTACTGTGGTTGGGGGTTGCCAGGTCATGCCAGCGACTTGCCATGGTCTCCTTCCCAAAGAAGACAATTTCACAAATATCACACCAAGTGTTTTTAGGGTTTCCCTTGCTCTCACCCCTCAGTTGCATCACACCATGGTGTGCTACAGTCCCAAGTAGGTGTGGGCCCTTCTCTCCCACCCATGTGCAGCCCTGGCTGAAGTACAACATCAGGCTGCAAAAATCATCCTAAATATCAAGTATCTCTGAGAAAAATCCCTTCCCAGACCATTTCAAATGAGAGAAGGAAAGCAAAAAAAGAGGATGAGGCATTGGGTGACCTCAGACAGGGTTGATTCTGTCTTTCTCATCCCCATCCCTGCAATGGGAAGCATTCCCATACCAGCCTTGATCCTACAAATTTCTGCTGCCCTCATGGGGATGAACCACTCGCATGACTGAGAACTTGTGAACAACTTAAAAATAAATCCTCACATACATGTGCTAATAACACTTAAAATAGGTCCCCAGAGCTTTATCTGGAGGCAGTCTGAACAAGCCATCGTGCGACTAATGACTGTATTGGTCTTCATTTCTGCATCTGTAGTCTGCGTGACCAGCCGTGTCTAGAATACTGCAACATGCATCAGGCCTCAATATAGCAAAGCTTGTGAGAACATTTCACTCTAAGCAGACACTTAAATCTTATATTAGTATCAGAGGGACACAGGCAGTTGCTTAAACACTTTATTGAACAGGAATAGACTTAAGCAGGCACTTACATGCTTTGCTCCATCAAGACATAAACTAGCTCTGAAGCTAATCAATGAATTTTCCCTTTCTATATGCACATGCATAAAACATGCACCCAAGCGGAACGCTAAATCACAGCATACTTTCTCCCCAAGTCGAAGCAAATTCTTGTTTGCTCCAGACTCCGTTCCTGACAGATATTTTTCTTTTCAGCTCTACTAACAGGCACAGCAGGCTCAGCTTTGGTATTTTTAACAAAATTATTCTGATGGGCACGATGGAGCACAGTCTGCACACAGCACATAAGAGAAATAGGTATGCAGGGCCCATTAGCAACACCACCACCAGTTTGCCAGAGTGAGTGTGATAAAATAACACAGGTGGAGAAATTAGAAACATTAATCTGTCTCTAGATCCAGACTTATAACAGTCTGAAAAGGAAGGTCTCCAAATTATGAAACTTTCAGAAACGCACCTAGCTAATAACAATAAATTAGCTCGCTCTCTATTTGTTTTTCAAGCCAGCTGTCTGGTGGGTATGCACAGAGGCACCGATCAGCTTTGCTGTGGCTGAGGCTTTGTCAGCATTACTGTTATTAAAGCCTGTTTTCAGAGTTTTATAACTTGCCTCTGAAAATTTACTCCAGGCTCAGAGCTGACATTTAAAGCATCAGCTAAGAAGAGATTAATTTTTGAAGTGTATTTTTGAATGTGTATGGCTGGGTTTTTTTAAAAGTTGCCTGAAAATAAAGGGAATTGGGAGCTGACAGGTTGGGATGTTTTTCCTAATAAGAATTATTTCAGTCCTCTGGGGAAACTTCTAGTTTTGTTTTTATTTAAGGCACAGACTTTGTTCTTGCTCCTCAAGGGCTCGAGGAAAACCAGCTCATTCCGTTTGGGGTTTGGGGGAGGAAACTGCCCTGCTGTGGCAGATTGCTAGAGCGAATCGCTCCAGGTGCACTGTTAGCTCTACCTTTACATCAAACAAAGCGCTTAGAGAAGGTGCCCCAGGTAACCAGAAGGGACTGGGGGGAGATGGAGGGAGAAGTATCTGTACATATCACCCACCTCTGTCAGTGGCTGGAGGGAGACATTTGCCCCACAGGTAGCCGACTGCAGGTCAAAGTCACTCAGGAGTTTGTGTCAGGCATCTGGACTCTCACAAGGACAGAGGAGCACAGGTCACCTATGCATACGCACCTCCTCGCACTGGCAGTGCAGGCAGCCTCCACTCCTAGCCTGAGTCCTAACCCTGTTAACTACACGTGTGGATAATTCTTACCACAGGTCTCAAGTTTCTGGCCGCACTTCCGCTGTCCCAGAAGTGTAAAATCAAATACCTCAGAAACAATTGCTTACAAGGCACCAACAATTAGTATTTCTGATGTGTGCAGGAAGATTCTTTAAACACGCAGTTGATCCTAAACGCTCTGAGAGGCCACTTTCCCTTTTGTGTACTTCACTAACAAAGCGGAGGTGGCCAAACACTGCTCCTGCTCCAACAAGAGGTTTACATACTGGTGCCCTTAAACCAAGGAGAAGTGTCCTTTGCAAGCCGTGCAGCTTCACAAGATCCTGGTGCTGACACAGCACCTCAGTGAGACACTGTGGCACTGCTCCTGGTGACTGCAGCGAGACCAAGGTTTCATCCCTCCCTCGTTCACTGATGACATCCTTTGTCTGTCACTGCCTTTGTGATCTAGCCTGGGCTGTCATGATATGCTTACTAGGTATGTATCTGCTATCCAGCACTAGCTTCTTGCCCAAATTCTTCTCTAATGGTTTTCCTTGATGTGAATTTACATCCACCCTTTAGCTGCTCTTTATGAGAAGCCCTTTTGCCTCCCAGACTAGTGTACTAATTTTGTGTCTTATGGCTGCTCAGGAATGAACTAATTTAGCGAAGGCCAATCTAAATGACAAACTAAGTTTTTCTCTAGTGTGCATTTAAACTTTTAAAAAAGCCAAATGATTGTAAAGACAGTTTAGAGCCAAGCGTCTGGCAGGCATTGCATTTGTCACTAGGGAGACAAGGGCTATCAATCTAACTAAATTGCTGTGTCTATATGAAATCCTTGGCAATAATCAGGCAGTGGAAAAAAACAGAAAACAAGCACAAGTTGTAGGCTTTGCACTCACAGTCTTGCAGGAGCAAAAATGAGAAATTTGTTGTTGCACCTTTCCTTCTGCTGCTTTGGGATGTGCCCTGCTGATACAGTCTGACATTTGCTACCCAGCCAGACAAACTAGTAAGGAGTCAGGGAGCATCGCTCCCAGTCAGCTGCAAGGAAGCCAGGAGAGACCTTTCTAGAGGCCATTAGAAACAGCGTCTTTTGGTGGCTATAAGGGCCAGGAGTCCACTTGCAGAACTGTTGCACCACCCTATGGAAGGAGACAGTCCCGCTCCAGAGAGATTCCTGTCCTGACAGACGAGGGAGATGAAGGCCAGGGAGCAGGCAGGGCTGAGAAGCTGATCCATGTTTCCTCAGCTGCCACAAATAACTCCCGTCACTTGTCTTGGAGGTCCTAGGAAATCACCACCTCTCTGCCTCCTTCTTCCAAGTGATCATTCTTTGTCAAACACTCCAGACCAACCTTCCTGTCATTTCCAGCCAAAACATCCTCATTGATGGTCCCTGCTGCCTGTCCTGTCCTTTGTGTCCCTCATCTGTCAGGGCAGGAAGCTCTCCAGGGCAGGACTCTGTGCACAAGCTGTGTGGTGGTTGTGAGGCTTAGGTGTCTAAATTCCTCTGCCTGATATCAAAAACATATTTCTTCCGCAAACATTGCTATCAGCAGCCTGATTACATCCCACTGATTTACAGTTGCCCATAATCTCCCTTATGATGGACTTCTTGAGTGGAACAGCTCACAGCAGATGGTTTTTGCAAAATGCCCCTGTGCCAGGGAATGTGAACCCAGGCACCCTTCAGCCAAAGTGGTCATGCCAGAGGCAGTCAGATACTTAGACAAAGCCTGTTTGTATCAAGGTTTTCACACATATCTTTCATTACTCCAGTGGCAGATTATTTTGCAGAGGTAATGTACTCACACTGTTCATATTTACCAGTCAGCTTGCTCTCCGTGGGGTCACAGTAGTCCTGTCTGTGATGCAGAGTGGCTGCAGAGTCCTGTGGGAGTCTGCTCTGCTAAATTACCCATCAAATTAGGTTTTATTGATGGCTTGTGGAGTATGGTTCTCGACTGCTTTTGCCTCCTATTCCCTTGTCTTGCTGAATATTGCAACGCAATTTCATTTCAGGCAAGCTTACTCCATTTCTACACATTTCCTTTCTCTTTTCTCCTTGTCCCAAGCACTCAGGGTGATTAGATTAGGGTTACTTAGAGCATTTTTCAGTGATATCCAGACTTTGTCCAACCTTCTGCTTCTGCTATATGTCCCATCCCCATCTTCTCTCTCAAACTGCCAATCTGATTTGTAAGTGATATCAATAGTCTCCTTAAAACATTTTCGTCTTACTTTGTAAATCATACTCCCATTGTGGCACACTGTCAAACGCTTCCCTGAAATCATGATAGATGGTGTCCTCTGTTACATACTTATCTAGCAATGCCCCAATGTACTCAGAGAATTCAAACACATTTGTCAGGCAGAAGCCTCCTCGCATGAATGCAGCAGTCACTCAGAAAGTCCTGGTGATATCTGTTCTAAGCTTGGAGGGCATCAGTTCTGCTGCGGATTTGCTCTGGTTTGGTGTCTGTTATGTATCATTTCATGGGGCTCCATTTTTCAGACAGTGAGAAAACAAACCAGGAGAGGAACTTGGAGAGCCAGAATCCTTTACAAAATAAAATAAGGTCAAATCCTCAGGAGTCAAATGCTGCTTTTCCTGTAGAGATAAATTACTATTCCTGTCACCCAAACTGTCCTTTTCATCTAGAAGATTTGAACAGACTTGAACATCTGACCAGCACTAGTGACAATATGTTCCCCAGAAAGTGTGCAAAACCTACAACCAGGAAATGCCAGTAATTCTTCATGGAAAAGTACATCTTCAGGTGGACAAGACCCTTGCAGTGCTCTGAGCTGGACCTCAGCCTCCCAGGAGCTGAGGAGCCCCATATGAAATCTGTAGAGAAGTGGTTAAAAAGAAGCATCTCCAAAATGACAAACCACAGAGCTGGAAAACCTCAAAAGCCCTGCGATATGTAGGCTGGCATATGTTGTCTCCTCATATGGTTGGTTAGGTTACATTGTGAGTGATGATGCATTCGGATGTAGAAGTCACTGTAGACATTAGAAGTGCCATCTGTATCCTCGTGTGACAACTGTCCCTTGTCAGAGCCTGTCCCACATGTACTTCCTGAAACTACACGTCACTTATGTCCTTGTCACTCCCCGGAAACGCTTACCCTAACTGTTCTGGAAATTCAAGCAGAAATTTAGTCTTGCAGCATTTCTCTTGCTCCTTTTCCTTCTTAGAGGAAGGAGGTTTGACCTACTTGCAGATATCATAATTTTATCCAGTAATATTGCAAATCCCGAAGTATATATAAAAAAAAAATCACCTCCAGTGCCCCATTTTCTATCTGCCAGGCCCACTCTCATTTCATCAGCAGTTGGTTTATCTGATTAGGTAGAACGAGGCCAAAGAAAATCAAAGCAAAATATTCAGTGTATCTTCCTTGGAGACCTGTGCTGATGCTTAGCAGGAGAAAGGATTGCATCTATTCCTCCAGAGATGGGAGCTGCAATGACTTCCCTCCCAGGCATGAAAGAAGGGCACAGCGGAGATGACTTGACTCACAGCTGTGTCCTCCAGGATGACTTTGGTAACAGACGAATAGGTTCCACAGTACCTTTCAGTGCAGGCTGTGCTCACAGAAAGATTGAACTAGATACTCCTGAAGGACAAAAGATGGAGGGGTTTGGTGCTTCTCATGCCTGATCCAGACCAGTTGCCTACAGTGAGCACAAAGAGGAAGAGACGTATGGTAGTGCAGACCACACCAACTGCCTGTCACACCCAATATTATTTTTATTTGAAACAAATAAATACATATCTTGTATCTCCACCTTGCAGGAAAAGGTGTGCTCCCTGCATTCACAGTGCTTACAGAAACTTCCCAAAGCTCTTAGCATTCTGCTCAGGGTGCCTGAAGGAATGTCAGACACATCAATCTGGTATACAGGAAACATGCCCAACCTCGAAGCTACCTGTTATTTTTTATGTTTTACCAGGAAGTCAACAACCAAAACCATGAAATAAAAAAGATGTCTCCTGGATTTGCTATACTAAACCTAAAAGGTTTCCCAGACCAAACCTGCACTTGGTCTTTGAGTGGATATCCGCTCCAAGGGCAGCAGGGCTTGGTAACACCCTGCTAAGGCTGGGCTGTGAGTTCAGAACTATCTAATGTCCTTTGATCTGAACTGAATTATCATTAAGGAGAGCTATAAGGAGCAAAAAAGTGGGGAAAAACCCCATAAAAGTGAACTCTCATTTAGGGCTCATGTGGGGACCAGCGCAAAGGCAGCACCCCGTTGATGGGACATGGACAGATGCTCTGGCTCTGCTCTCCTCCAGCTTTCTCATGAAGGCAGTTGGGCCCCTGCAGCTCAGAAACTACTGGTTGTTCTCTGCTGGTGTACTGTCATCTTGGAATGCTTTGCAGACATCTAAGGTGTGTGCAAATTAATGTATGGAATAAGTAGTTTCACATAGCTTCTGGGAGCAGTTTATTTGGGAACAGAAGAATATTGTAATGACAGATTACAAATTGAATTTTAATGGCAAACAAATCGTGGGCTTTGTTGCTGCATCAGTGGTCTCACAAGCAGGCTCTTAACCTGATAAATAAATGCTGGTTGATCCCCAGCATTAAAGCAACTAATCACCAAGGAGCAACTCTGCATATTATGCCCCCTCCCCGTAGATACGCCTATTTTGGCACACCAAGTCTGAGGTGCATCTGGACAGATGTCAGGCTCCTCTGATGGACAGGATATCCTTGGATCAGTGCACGTATCGCTTAAGCTCTCAATCAAGTGACAGAAGCAATAAGAGCAATTAAACAAAGAGGTCTAATGGGAATTTTCATCTTCTCTCTTCTAAATGATGATGGATGTCAGCAAAGGATATGTAGAAGAGAATATTTGAATGAGGTCCCTATGCTGTGTCTATCATAATGAATAGTTTTGAGTTCATGGCAAGTTTATCTGATATAAATAAAGCACAGTACTTAGTGGGACCAACCAAAGAGACCAAACATGTCTCCAACTTTTCAATACTTGTAGTGAGGTTTCATCTTCTCATATTTCTGTGTCGGATTGATTTCCTTTCCTCTTGTGTCTATCTCCAGTGATTACAACACAGGGAAAACTGATATTAGGAAACAGTTTCATTACCTGTGTCCAGTGCAATATTGAGACTGGATTTTCATAAGCACTTGTTGGCTTGGGGGCTGCAATAATTTGGGTGTAGGATTTTCCTTTTGTGTAGAAAGTTATTTAATTACCTTCTCCTTGCCAAAAGGCATTCACTTCTATGAAATTGTTCAAGCTTGCAAAACAACTTTCAATTTAAGTCAGTAGTTTGTAGCATACGAAGTCGTATTGTACTGCCTCTGGATCAAAGGCCTGAACCAGCTGGTAATTCTCTGAATATCTGAGTAACAACTGGGGAAGGTCACGGTAAGGAAGGCACTGAAGATATTGCTGTGGTGTAAAGATGGAACTAAGGAAGGCACAGTAACAAAGATGATATTCAAGTAAAAAATTAATGGCAGAGCTGATAAGTTACAGAGGAAAACTCTGCAGGAACTTAAAAGCAGTGAAATGAAATGTAGAATGTGAAATGTAGAAAGTCTGAACCCAAATTGCCCTGAAAATATTGCTTTCAAAGTGAGTAAAGGTAACAGGATCCCACACCCAGACAGAAACCTCAAGAGCACAAATGACTCCAAGTGCAAAGAAAAGAAAAGATGTGAACAAAAAATGGACTGTAACAGAAGAAGATGATCTGTTGGGTTTGGTTCCATTTAATATCTTTATCAATGGCCTGGACGAAGGGATCAAGTGCACCTTCAATTCCCAGATGACACCAAGTTGGGTGGGAGTATTGACCTGTTTAGGGGCAGGAGGGCTCTACAGAGGGATCCAAACAAGGTGGATAGATGGGCTGAGGCCAATGGTATGAGGTTCAACAAGGCTGCACTTGGACCACAACAACCCCATGCAACAAACACCACAGGCTTGTGGACTAATGGCTGGAAGGCTGCACGGTGAAAAGGACATAGGGGTGTTGATTGACAGTAGCTAAACACAAACTACCAGTATGCCCAGGTGGCCAAGAAGGCCAACAGCATGCTGGCTTGTATCAGCAATGGTGTGGCCAGCAGGAGTAGTGGAGGGGTCATGCCCTGTACTTGGCATTGGTGAGACTGCACGTCAAATCCTGTGTTCAGTTTAGGGCTTCACACTTCAAGAAAGACGTTGAGATGCTGGAGCACATCCAGAGAAGGGCAACAGAGCTGGGGAAGAGACTGGGGTACAGGGGTTATAGGGAGCATCTGAGGGAACTGGGACTTCACTCTGGAGAAGAGGAGACTGAGGGAAGACTTCATCACTCTCTACAGCTCCCTGAGAAGAAGTTGTAGCGAGGTGGGTGTTGGTCTGCTCTCCCAAGTGACAAGCAATAGGATGAGAGGAAATAACCTCAAGCTGTGCCAGAGGAGGTTAGATTGGATATTAGGAAAACCTCCTTCATCAGAAAGGTTGTCAAGCACTGGAACAGGCTGCTTAAGACAGTGGTGGAGTCACCATCTCTGGAGGTATTTAAAAGATGGGTAGACTAAGTGTTTAGGGTCATGGTTTGGTGGTGGAGTTGGCAGTTTTAGGTTAATGGTTGGATTTGATGATCTTAAAGGTCTTTTCCAACCTAAATGATTCTACAATTCTGAGATATAAAGTGATCAACAAAGCGTTCCACCGAGCTGCAACACACATTAGAAAGCTTGTTACGTGAGGAAGCAGACAACCTGAAGTCAATCAAATTCCAGAATCCTAGATTGAAAGGGCTTAGTTTGGGGGTAGCGTAGCTTAAATGGGTCTCTGGGTCTATGCATCACCTTAACATCTGAACTTCTTCATCAGGAATGTCAGAGACTTGCCAACAAGAGCTAAGATATTGCACCGAGACATGCATAACTTCGCTATGCTGGTGTCAGTTCAAAACAAAACACAGGCTGGATTTTGCTTGCCCTGATCTTACTCACAGAATATTTTCACTTCAGTGGTTCATTTTAAAACCCTCTAGACAGCTACAAAACCTGAAACTTTAAAAAACCTTCACTGTCACTGCTGCCATTAGCATAGAAATTATAAAGCAAAGGTTAGTCATTCTTCCAGACATAGTCAATAGCCTGCCTGGTACATGGTACAGTGCAGAGACCACAGTACACTGAGATTCCCTGAGACAAAGTGTTTCCACTGGGAGCTTTTTCAATTCACAAGATTTGGGAGAGCAAGGGTGAGTCTATTTGTCCAAGCTTAGACGCCTAAAAATACCTCTCACCTCCAGGGTTGTGACAGGGATGCTGGAGTGGGATTCAGCTTGCATGAAAGAGCAATTTGTTCCAAATGAAAACTGGAGTAGTGATGCTCAAAAAAATAAACCCTAGATGAAGTGAACATTTGGAAGTAGCAGATTTCAATCAACAATGACAATCTCCTCTTTCATTCTTCTTCTCAGGACGCCTACCATTCAACACCAAGCAAAGCCATCATCCTTATGTCCCAGTCCACTGTTTACAGGTATTGATCTCTCAGCCGGCTGCCCCATTCCTCTTGCTTATGTGGCTCTGAGCCATCAACAACAAGTTTTCAACCAATTTCAGTTGTTTTTCCATTACATCCCTCATTGCTTATTTACTCCAAAGCCTTCCCTATTCATTCAGGGAAACAATTGCTTCTGGAATGACTCACTGCAAAATAGCTTACCTGATTTCTGCCATCCTGACTCAGCCATGACACTGAAGTATAGCAGACACAAGCCCCCAGCAGGCAACTACAGAGGTACTCAAGCCAGCTCCTCTGCGGTCCTTGAGAAGGCTCTAGGTCTGCAACATGAAAGGTGCTGCAGAGAGCCCAGGGAGCTCATCCTTCTCACCCATTGCCACAGTCTATTCTTCCTCAAATACTCTTTCCTTGTGACATATTATGACAATTTTGTGCTGAATGGCAAGTACACCAAGTTTAATAACCATTGAACAGCTCATAAAAATTTAAACAAAGTCATGAGCTGGCAGTGGGCAGCTGTGGCTGGATTTAATGCCTTAGCCCAAGAAAGCTAATTTGTAATTATCTGTCTAAAACACCCATGTGGCTGGGTTTTCTACAGCAGCTGTACGTGCTTCTATTTCCAATGTCTACTCAGGGCACCTCTGCACCTTGGTTTTGGGCTGGCAACCCCGTTTTGTGAGAGCTGCTCCCAACCCCGCCTGCCAACACCGAGAAAATCATCTTGAGCCAATTTAAATCACTGATGGAGACTAATGGGAAGCCAGCACTGCCAGTGGAGAGCTACAGGGAGAAAGCTGCTCCATGGCAATGCCATTTCTGTACCTTATGTGCTCAGGAATTTAGTTGGGGTGACAGAGGCAAGAGCAGCAGTGGGACCACCTGGGGCTGTAATGGGTGCATGGAGGCTGCCCCCAACCTATGGCTCTTCTGCAACTCCCTGAGACCAGCGCATGTCTGGTTGATCATCCACTCTCTAGCAGAGACCAGATGCAGTCCCTAAGGAAAGGGGACTTCAGTCAGGCAAGGTTTTCATTGCCTTGGGGGAAAACAGCTCCTCTCAAAGCTGACACTCAGAGTCAGAGGTTTCAAGGCAGCAAAAAAACCCCTTCTGATTCCATTTTAGTAAAAAATATTAGTTGTAGAGAAGGGTAAATATTCAAAATGTCTTGGATTTTCATGCATGGTCATGCTGTAGGTGTGTGGATGGTGTGCTCTGTATATGCACGGTATGCAGCACATTTGTGCATGTTCATCTCTCAGACCACTTCCTTGCAATCCTCAGGTAATTCCTGGTGGCAAAAGAAGCCGTTTCTCAGGGAAATGCTCTTCGCAAGCTCCAAGCTGTGTGAGAGCAGGGATGGCATATGGAAAAGCTTCCCTCAAGGCCCAGTAGATCAGAGAGAGTTGGTCTTACTGGCTTTGCAACTGCTTATGTTAATCAGGCACTATGCCTGGAGGATTGGAAAGGCAGACACACACACATATCTGGTCAAAACAGCTCTTATCTGACAAAATCTGAGATGTACCACTAGTGTAATATAATAAGAGAAGAAGGATGCTGAGGGTTGAAGGAGTAGGTAGGTTGGCCAGAGAAAATGTCATTTCTTCTTTCTCTTTGACCTTGTGCAAGTCACTTGCTCTTTTGGTCTCCTCGTCTGTATTGATATTTATTTACCAGTGTTACCTCTAGCATCAGAGGGAAGGTGAATGGGAGATGTCCTAAAAGCCCTATTCATATTCTAGTAACTGGGAAGAAATGATGGGATGTTAGTTCTCCAGTTCTTGCAGAGATACAAGAAGGAAAAAGCTAAGACTCTGAAGAGGAACTCGGCTCGGCTTCCAGGGCTGTAAGGAAACTTTTCTGCAAGCTACAAGGACTTGAGCCTTGGAGGACTTCAGCCCCAAATACAGTGGCGGTTTTTTCATTTTTTTTATAGGAGATGCAATGACATTTCCAGTTGAAAAAGCAAGAGGCTTTATTTGGCCAAATTAAGAAGGAGAATATTTTCTGCAAAACCTTTCTGTAACAACAGAATCTCTTAAGAAGTCTTGGAACATGGGCCAAGGGGATATGAAGGGTTGCACTTGCAGTGGGGGATGCTGAAGCACAAAGCAGTGCCATATAGAGCTTTGTTTGCTTCCAGGCCTTTCCTCTCCCATCAGCTCAGAGAGAAATTGCTATGGTCAGGACAGCAGAAGCTGCCCTGCATTCCCCGAGTCCTGGTCCTGAATATGAACCTCCTTCCCTTTAGGGGAATTAATCCAGGAAATTACCATCCCTGTGCATTTCCCAATTCTGTTTTTCAGATGCTTGTGAGAAACACTCCAAGGTCATACCTAAAATCTTCAAGGATATAGCCAACAAATTGTTTTCTTGACAGAGTGGTGGGCTGATCTTTAGAGGTCTTAGGGATATTGAATGTGTTATTAGAAATATTTATAAAAGCCTTTAATCCCTTTTTATCTTGAGACATAAAAGATAAGTACTTTTATGGTAGGTACTACTTCCTTTGTGTTTGGAAAGCACCAAAGAAATTTTAATAGGGACATGACTAATCATTTGCTAATCACTTATCTCTTGACAAATTCCTAGTGACACAGCAGGAGTTAGACACGTCTGTGCCCCATGAATATCCCTGCTAAATAAGTCTTCTAAAAGATTATCTTTCATTTTTCTGAATGTATTATGTAAGATGTCCATAGGGGAATGAAAACACATTCTTAACAGTCTGTGAAGCAAGGCAGCTCACTTGCAAATGTGCCACTTGGAAGGGGATGCAGGAGGACAAGGAAAAGAAGAAAGGAATTGCTCAGCAAGTCTGTTTTGCCTTTTTACATCATCACAAGCCTCAGAAATATTCTAGTAGCCTGACCCAATCTCAGTTTGGTTTGACAGTAACATATCTAAAGGAATTTGGATGTCTAAACAGGACAGATTTCATAGGGATTTGAGTAGCTAAGGGCACAGAGAACCTGTGTTCCAAAGTGCACAGAGACCCCCTTACACATCTACATCCACATGTGGGAGTCCAGCCCTGTGCACACCCTGCCCTGTGCCTGGCAGAGGGTCTGGAGGTGCCACCCCAAGCTCTCAGGTAGATGTGCCTTGTTGCTCACGGGGCTCACAGGCTGCAAAGCCATGCAGGCAATGTGGGACTGACACGAAGAGATGAATGAGGAAATATCACAGACCTGTCCACTTCTTCACATACAACAGCTGCGGTCACAGAAGGTTATTTGTCTCATCTACCAAACAAATTTCATATCAAACCACCTTTGCCTGAGGAAGTCAAGGAGCAATAACATTTATTCTTTTGGTTTTGACACTGGGAGACCATTGATTACCTCAGGGTAATTCACGGCAGGAACCCAGACCTAAAAGGAGAGATGTTCAGTCATTGATGCAGTAGTTACTGTGTCATTTTTTCTGTGTTAAACAAAATTGGTTTTTTGGAAGTTCTTCTCTTTATACGGGATAATGACCTAGAAGCACTGCATTACTCCAAGTGGTATTGACATCTCTATTTTAAGCCTCAGACCAACAGGCCAGTTGGAGCCTATGAGCTACATAAACCTTTGTGGCGAAGTCAAATCACTGAGATGTACATCACATGACTCAAACACAGCATCAGAGAAGCACGAGATTTTAGAGGGATAGGAACTAAGTAGTCAACAAGATTCTCTAGGTTTCATGGAAAATACTATTTCAATCTAACTTTGCAAGTGTGACTTTGCATGATCGTATGAGAGGGAAGGAATGGCAGAGGGCAAATAAATTATCTCCACAGCAGCTTGTCTGCGTAGAAAATCTTACCCTCATTCTGGTAATGAAAAAGTAGCAAGAGAAAACTTGGGCTTGGGAATGGCAAGTTCTGCCAAGTCATTCTGCTGTCTCTAGATCTCTCCTCCTCTTGCACAAAGTATTTTTAAAAAGGGAGGATCACACGGTAGTTCTAGGGGATAATTCAAGTAATCATTGACATGCACATCAAGACAAGTTGATTATCAAAGTGGAACAAGTGCTGTCATATAAAGAGAGCATCTAAATGCAGTATGATAAGGGCAGTTATCCCTGACCTATTTAAATGTTTCTGGCCTTGGGCAGCAAAGCTTCAGAAGAAATGAAATGTATAACAATACTTAAATGAGATTCACCTCTGCAAGGCTAAATGTGCTTCAGAGATGGAATTATATTTATTTTAATTCTAGTATAATCACATTATCTCAAGTGTATGGTATATGAAAAAAGAAAATCCAACATCTTTATTATATATACCAGCAGCGCATCTTAGGATAAAAATTTACATATATATGGATAGATAGATATAAAATATTGCAGTAGTGAAATTTCTCTGAATTTTATCTTTTTTACCCTACTCTTGAGACACAGTAACTTGTGAATACATTGCATTTGCTGGATAACCTGAAGATTAACATCCCAATTCAGATGAAAGGAAAAAGTAAATAGAAGGATAACATGAAGTTCAGTTTAGCAGTGCCAACACTCTTGGGCTGAAGATGCTTCTCCTAGAAGCTGTGGCATCCTCAGAATAGACAATACAACAAGCAGCAGAGTGACCTTCCCATGCAAAGACTTAGAAGGATATCTTTAAAAACTGTGCCTAAATTTTAGATCCGAAACTGATGCTTAGGCACCTGAATGTTAAATAGTAATAAGGAATGCAAACAGCAATAAACAGAAAAGAATTTCCCCAGCTGACTGATTACAGTCCCAAAGATCAGTGTGTGTAAATGCTGTATATTCATCACTGCAGATATTTTAGCATGTGTCTGTGTGATTATCAGTGGACTGCGTCTCCAGACTAAATGTCAAGCAGATCTGGTACATTTCTACATCATCCACAATGCATAAGTCAAGGTCCTTAAAGTGAAGGTGCTTAAAATCTATGTTCAATATAAATTTACTTTTTGTGTCTGTTATGTTGAGGTATTCCCTCTGAGTTTGGTACACCGACACACCGCACCTTACCCCAAAGCTTCCAACTGCTGGTGTGCTCTCTGCTCAAAGAAAACATAGGATAAAGAAAACATAGGATAAAAGAAACATTATTATAACCTCTGTGAAAGAGATTTAAGACTGAATCAACAAACTGTATTTTAAACTACAGATTTCTGGAAGTCCTGCCATGCTTCAGCTGCATGCCTCAAGACAGAGCAGGCGCTTACTCGGAACTGGATAAACCACAGTTTTGAATGATGGCTAAGATTTAGGGCAACCATCTCCTCACAGGCTGTACTATGCTCATCCCATTGACAACCCACAGCAGCAGAATGACTTCTGCTCCTGGCATTGGGTTTCCAATCCGGCCAGGCACCTCTGCAGGGCATGGATGAGTCACTCCCGTTTCACTAACGGAACAATCACTTCCTTATGCACAGATAATGTTCAGACAACTGCATACATTCACTCACTTCTTCACTCTTGGCTCAGGATGGGGCTTGAGAAACTCAGTGAGAAAAATTTCTTCTTCATAGACATCTTGCAGGCAAGTGTGGAAGAAATCTTAAGATTCCCTATGTGATCTTTCATATTTGAGATTAAAGTTAGAGCTGAGCATTAATTATGTGTATGGATTATACATATGTTCCCTGGAAATATAGATAAAAATAGAACTGTCCAGGGGAATAGACTAGTTTTTCTGAATTCTTTAGATCAAAATAGAGGCAAAAGTCTCTGAAAATGTCCAGATGCTTTGGCGCAGATGTTTATCATGCAGTAAAAAATCCCGCCCTTCATCTTCCAAGACATGTTAATGTCAGCTGTGAAGCTGGTTATAGAAAGAAAAATTTTAATGATGGTTGGCGCTGAGATGGAATAGTTTCAATTATCTACATCAATAGCCAGAATAGTTTGTATAGTTTTATCCATAATTGCATCAAGGTTTTGACATTTAGTTTGCAATTATATACATATTTTTATATATTATTTATATTAATATGCATTTAAAAATACGTATGTGTGCATGCATGTGTATGTAAATATACCCCTCTATATATTTCTGTTAAAGTGCTCTTTGAGCAGATGCAGTCTCCTGAGGGAACACCTGGATGCAAATCTGGATCCTGACACTATGCCCACATCTTACAGAGTGGAGCTGTTAAGCCAAGGTGACGGTTGCTGCTGATGGCCCCCAAGGAGAGGCTTCCGCGCATACTCAAAGGGACATGGACTCCAGGCTGGGACTGGCATGCACAAGCTCCCAGACCTTGTACCCTGAGCAGACGCTCACTGAGGTATGTGCAGGAAATAAAAAGGTACTGGAACAATGCATCTGTGTTAAATAAAAATGCTAGCACCTATTGAGCCTCATCTTTTTCTGTGAGATAGGAGCAGAGGAGTACAAGTGGTGTGTTTATCATGCTGAAGGCATTGCGGGCTTTGACAGGAATGGAAATGAGAGGAAGGGAGGAAAAAGGATGGAGGTAGGGGAACAATATTCATAGTAGGGAACAGCTTGCCAGCTTCCTCTGAGGGGAACAGTGGAAAAGAGAGACTTTCATTAATGGCTAACTGGCATCCCTCTACTTTTCAATTTCAACAAACCTTCTAATGATAATTACAGACCTTCTGTATTTATAGAGACCCAGTGCATGTGTAGACAATAGCATAATCTACCAAGTCCTTTCTTCTGCCTCTACAAAAATTCAGCCATTATCTTCCATGCCCTTCATTAAAATATGAAAGGAGATAAGCAATATAGAGATGTCATTTCCTAATAGTAAAAGGGAAACTCTGTTAACTCTGGCTAAGGAGAGGCAAAAGAAAATCCAAAGAAAGAGTTAGAAAGAAAGGTAGGCAGAGCTGTGCTTGCACGATACCCTGCTGTCAGCACTGGCTAATGCTTATGGGAATGATCAAAGGTGGAAAAAAATGAGAGTACTATAAAACTGCAAGGTTAATGCTCCAGAGAAGGGGAGACAGCCCACAGGGGTCTTGTCTGCACTGGTTGTTCCCAGCCAGGAAGAATTCTGATGTAGTCCTTTACTTTGGTCTTCTGCAACAAAGAAACACTTTGGTGGAATAAAAAGCTGGACTTTTAAACTTTCTGTGCTCAGCAGAAATAGTCAAGTGCCTCCTGTTTGGATTTATGAAGCAAGAAGGGGTGAAAATTCCAGATTTCAGCCCAAAGGACTGTAGCAGATGCCCATCATAGCACACAGAGCAGACACCTGAGCCAAATCATGCTCTGGAGAAACACATGTTTCTGGTTGTATCTAAACTCTTTTTAGACTTTTATTAAGAAAGGTTTAGAACAAAACCACACACCTTTTCTTCCCATTCTTACATAATTTACTTTAGTTACTTGGTATTAATGATTATTTTAAAAAAAAACTTAAGGAAATAATTGATTTTACAGATTTTTTTCCCAACAACTGGCATCCTCATGTGCTTTGTGATGCCATAGACTCCCAAAATCAGTAGGATTCATAGAGCAAAGAGTCTGAAATGTCTGTCAGTCTTGTATCTCCATCAGCGTATCAGAGAATTTTCTGTGGATCCTGGACATACTCTCCAGAGCCCAGGCTCCTGTCTGCCTCAGAGCTGTAAACCAGAGCAGTCATCATTAAAAGGCACTTTAATCTTGGCTGTAATTTTTATACTGCAAAGCACATTCGGATGATCAATTTGTGTTAAAATAAGTCATCCAAAATATGGCACCTGCAGCCTCGGAGCCTGGGAAATTCACTGCAGTCACTGTGAGGAACGTGTTTGGGGAGATCATCCCTGCCCTCAGCTACCTTAATGGCCTGCTGGCATTTTTCTTGTGCTTTCACTTTTCTGCTCTTCTCTTACAAAACCATAACCATCTCTTTGCTCCAGTCATCCAAAGCACATCTCCAAACCTTCCCCTTTCTACTTACCTGAGGTAGCTTTATCACCTTCCAAAGCATAAATCAGGGTTATGGGGAGAAGATACCCCAAAAATGTCATCACAGCATTTGAAACCTCAAATAATTTGCATGCTTTGTTGAATCTGTAAAAATAAAGGGGAATAGCTCACCATCAACTTCCCATGTGCTTACAGACTGTACTATTTTTCAATAGCAGGGAAGGCTTAGAAGCATCTTCTCTCTCTGGAAAGTAGTAATATGAATAAATTAATGCAGATGATGTCCTATAGCCTTGAAACTGCTTTTCTAGCTCTGAAGAGTAAATATTTTTGTGTTCCTGAGTGATCCTAGCCATGTACGGCTGTTTCTTTTGGAGTGCTGAATATTTATTGCTGATACTTTGGGAAGAAGATATAGCAAGAGATGAAAATAAGCCCTTTGCTGGGGAAAGAATGGGAGCCCTGTTTTGCAAAAGAGCCTCTAGATTCTAACAGAGACAAATGTACTGCAGCAGAGACGAGGCAGAGCCTCACATCCTCCAAAAGTGCTGTAGAGCTTGCTTTGCAGTCAGTCACCGTGTGCCACTCTCTGGTGACGTCGTTCGTCACCTGCCCTTCAACAAGGTTATCTAATGATAGTGCGTCTATTGATATTCCTAGTGGTCACAGAAGGGGATGTTCGGCGGTAATTCTTCAAGAATCAGTTAAAAATAGCAACAGCACTACAAGGCTAGGCAGGAAGGCTGGAAGGGATCTTACAGAGAATTGCTAATCCACGTCTGCCGTTTCATTTCTCAGCTTTTGGTGACTAAAGTGTTGTTCTTTTCGCATGAGTTTATAAACACCACCACAGTGAAAGATTTGATGATCAAGTTAAGGAAGTTATGGGACAAGAGAGAACACAGACTGCAGAAATGACTGTGTATTTTCTGCCTTCTGTAAATGATAAGCACTACCAGAATGATTTTTATGTTTAATTTTGCCTTTCTCGAAAGCTGTGAGTGCTTCCAAGCAGGCTGGCGTTTCCATTTTTATGTAGCGTTTGTCCACTCTGTCATTCTTCAGTTTGCATTTTAATAATGTTAACAGAGGAAGCTATTTAAAATGAAAAGTAACTCATGTTCTTTCTTTCCTAAGATAAAAGCATTAAAGGAACCCGAGCACAGCAAGTGAATGCGTTATTAGGAGATGACTTTTCTGAGCAATGAATAATGATCAGTGTGGCTGTGGCTGACTGTCCTAAGAGAAAAGCCAGAGTTGTCAGTTCATTACTGTCGTAGTCCAGACTTTCAAGACACCACAGACCACTCAGCAAACATGTATTGTTGTTCATTGCCTTCTCCATAGGGGGAAGAGGTGCCTTTCTATGCTCCTTGGCTTCCACCACCCAGCTACAGAGCAAAGCACTGCAGGGAAGGTGGACGCCAGATGCAAAGGCAAGTATTTCTGTTCAAATGCCTGGTGCCACTGTTGGTTGATGCCTTTGGTTTATATGCATTTAAAAATGTGAAAACCTGTGTTTCCTGTAGTGGTTTTGTACAGTGATGTGCTGTGGTATCATGGACTGAGAGCAGAGGTCTGGCTAAGAGCGAACTGCTCAATGTGGAGCGAATGTAAATGCTCACATTGCCCGGAAGGAGCAGAATGTTATTCAAGGATATGAGTGTGTCACAGTGAAACACTGCTCCTTAGGCTGTGACAGGCAAGGCGGAGGCAACAGCATTTATTTCCCTCCCTGTATTGCTGGTCTGGGTCTGAAAAACCTCAGGCAGGAGATCTCAGCCTTTGCTTTCTGCTTCTTCCATGCCGGCCACAGGAGCCTTTGGGCAGCAATCTGGATGCTGTGGCTCTGAGCAAACCCAGTCAGCTCCTCAACGGCACCGTGCATCTCCTCCGGTAGGCTGGGAGGCTCAGGCCCAGGAGTCCTGAACACCATCACCTGCTTTGCTGCCTCAGCCCTGCCAAAAATGACATTTCGGCTCAGAAAAGCAGCAATGAGCAACGTTTCCACTGGTAATGAGACCCACTGCAGGATGAAAAACACCCTTCATCCTGTCTATCCTCTGCATCATTATTTTTTAATTGCTAAATGATATCTTTTATATATTTTTTTCTTCCTTTGCTCCTCTGTGCCTGGTGCTGGGCTGTTGAAATGTTATGTTACACAACCACCGCCAGCCGTCTGCCTCAGGGAGAATCGCCGTAACCCAGATGTGTCACATGAAAGGAGAAGTTGGGTTTATGACAGTCAGAAATGCTTTTGCCTACTTCTTAAAAAAAAAAAAAACACAAAAACCTTCTCAGCTTCATCTTCATAGTAAAGCTCAGAGTAATCCCTGCACAGTTCCCTGAGCTGCTGAATGAGAAGGATTCTTATTGTTTAATGCTGATTCTCAAATGAGATTTGGGTAATTAGGAAGGAAGTTGAAAACTACAGGCCTGAAGCATCACCCTCCCAGTGCCAGCAAACAGGACTTAATCAGTCAAATTGTGCAAAGTCATTGACTTAAAGTGATTTTGGTCAGGGGCTTCCCATGAAGGCCCTGTCAAAACACTCACAAGAGTTGATCTGTCTTTTCCTGTATGAGGAAGAGCTCTGCTTGTGCCAATGAGTATAGAAACCCATTCCTGTGTCTGACACAAACTAGAATTAATGCTAAGAAAATGCCAGTAGTTCTGACGTGTATATCCCCAGGCATTTAGCAATTCAGGCATTAGGTATACAGTGCAATGAATGATCCAGGGTGAAACAATCTTTGAGTGTAATGTGTAAGCAGAAGAAACATGAGAATAAATGGCCATGAACCAATAAAATTAAAAGTCAGAACCAAACTTACTCAAAATCAATCAGTCATCTTACTCATTCACCAAATAGGCTTTGAATCAGACCATGAACGAACCTCTGTGGCAATCTTGCTGGATGTCAGGAATAAGTCTGCTAATGAGAATAGTACAAGAAAAATAAATCCAGCCTGAAAATGCTTTCCCATGATTAATTCCTCTATGCCACTATACAATGCAAACAAGTGTTTTCGCTGTTTAGTAAGTCTTCTGCATAGTTAAAGGAACAAATGACTTTTAAGGAAGTTATCATCAGCTCCAGCTCCCTACCTCTCTCCAAGTTACTTCACAACCTGAAGAATGACTTCTGATTCTGGTAGCCTATCCAGACAGTCCATACCCTTAGGGTAGACCTTCTTAAACAATAAATAAAGCCTAAATAAGTTCTGTCTCCGTTATGTGGAAGGAAAATCCATGTATGTAGAGGAACTCCTGGTTTAAATGACCATTCATCATACTACAATTCAAGTTGAATTCAGATCTCTAAGCTTGTGACATTCGCAGTGCAGATAAGAATGACTGGCAATTATCTCTTTTGCATAATTGGATTGCTAGCAAATACATTATTTTAGCTTCTTGTTTTCTGATATCATAATCAGTGGTGTGACTGTGAATTTGCATGCATAGAAACACTTTCAACTGCATTCAGTTACTCGAACAGAAAAAAAATACTTGAGCTTCTCAAGCTGTCATTAGGCAGAAGATCTTTAGATGTGGCCTTCAAATTATGTCAGTCATTGCTTCCTCCATTTCCTAAGGATCTAGGCAAGGGGGATGGGGTTGGCAGGGGGAGAGGAAAACTCTGAAGCCACCAGGCATAAAGGTGAGGCACAGATTATGCCTGAATTCCGACATCTTGCAAGCATCCATCTTCCAATCCATTATGAAATTCTTCTGCTTCGCTTTGTTCTCATGAGCAGGGGACATGTAGTACATTACTTAAATGGATGAGAACTTGATTTCCACCAGGGCATTGGATTCTAGGGCAACCCTACAGGCCTATGAATTTTAAAAATACTTTGGACAGATAAGATAACTCTCCTTAAAGCTTTTGAGCCTCTAACTTAGTGCTTGGCTACTCCGAGAGAAAGAAAGAGTAAGCAGTGTATGAAACGTGCCTCTCAATGACATCTATATTCCTAGAAGATGATTTCAAGAAGAATTTGTGAGCAAATTGGCTGGAGTCATCTCCAGATTCAGTAATACCGGCACACACAATGACAGAGCCATAGGCCTTTGAACCTCTCCAGAGCTTTGCCATTAATTTCAGGATAAGGATGATAACGAGCAAAGTAGGATGAGTCCCACTCCCTCCCCACAGCCCTGATTCATGCACTTGGCTCCCTCAGCCAAGAGGGAGAGGTGTGACACAGAGATTATAGCTTCCTAGAATCATAGAATCATAGATGGAATTTAGTCCTTTATAGCTGGAGGCAAGAGAGGTTTCGACCCTCCTGGGCCAGGGTCTTTCAGTGGGAAAACTGGTGGTTCTGACACATGGCCAAGTCAGGCAGGTCCTGCAGGATACGGCCTTACACAAAAACTTCATCCGAGTCAGTTTCCCTCCTGTTTTCAGAGGGCTGAGGGGGTCTGTGTGGACACTGCTGAGGACTCAACCCGCCTCTGGTAGTGGGTGGCTGATGCTGGAGAGCCCAGTGGGATGGCTGCTGGGGTAGATAGAACTCATCAGGATGGCAGGACACCCATCAGCTCTGGCATCGTGAGGGCCTCTCCAACCACTGCATCATCTCCAGGCCTCATTCCAGGGACTCCAGGAATCAGAAGATCAGCCAGACGAGTTTGTGGAACATTATCTGACACTCCCTGGCAATAATTCAGTTGTGTCCCCTTCACTCTGCGCCGTCAGTTCTGAAGACCTCTCTTTTTTTCTCCTTGAAAAGCTAGAAAACCACGTTTCACTATGTCACTGGGGAGTTCAAGGAAAGCTGGTGTATTAATTAGACATCCCTGCAGTTTAATCAATCATTGCTCCAGGCTTCGGATGGAAATATACCAATTAATCTTTTTTCTCTTGTTTTTTTCATCAAAAGATAACCATTTGAGTATCCCTTGTTAGCAGAATAATCTTGCACTCAATTACCACAATTATTACCATTATTTATGGCTTTACAATGCACCCTGCAAGTGACTGTGCAGTCTGTAAAACAAAATAAGCAGTGTGATTAGGCCAGGAAAGGCTGGAAAGGCTGAAATTATAGATCAGATTTAATTCTAGTCTTATAACCAAAGCTATGCGAGTGATTGGAGAAGACAGAGCCATTTGACTTTAAAACCAAGACATCTCCTGTCTTATTGCAGTCTTATTGACTCTATGTAGTGGATCTTTTAATCAGAGAAGTGTTAAACAAAAGCCTTTGTTCACAAAAAATATAAGAGCCCAAGCCATGCAGTGAGATATTGGATAGCACATAGACTTAATCACCATTCCTGCACCTTCAGCCCTGTGGGAAGCCCTTTATGACCGCATGGATTTCATGGGGGTTTTGCATTCCTCATTCCCATTTTCCCTGGTGACCAGCCATTAGGTGATGTTTTCCACATCAGCCGTAAAGACTGCTGGGCCTGAATCACCCTGGGAAGAGTTAATGATCATGGTGAAGTTTTACACCTCTTCTTAACTTATGGAGAAGAGAGCGGCTCGGCTGGCCCCAGGCCAGCTCTGCTGTGCGCCGGGGCTGTGATGGATCTGCAGCCTCACGCAAAGTTCAGTAGCTAGTTTATTCAGGCTGCCATGCTAATGCATTGCCTATATACTACCACAATATTCTTGAAATTACTTCTGTGGGAAAAGCAGAGTGACTGATAATTCCAAAGAGGAACTGGCTTAAGTTTGGCACCCTCAGTCCATGCAATTTCCAGCTGCTCAGCAGATGAATATTTTGCATTTTAACCTTTACATTCATCTTCAGGTACTATTGTATCCAAAAAAAAAATGCTTTGAAAGAAATTACAGACTTCAGCTAGGTAAAAGACTTTCTGTAATGTAAAGCTCATAAAGAACAAAGAGTTTATTGTGTAGGTTTAAAACTGTTCATTTATTTGTAGCCAGGACCTTAATGAAACTTCTGACAAAGTACATCTGAATATATCACTGCCTGAGTAGCCCTAACAGGGGAGAGACTTTGTTTCCCTTCCAATATTGCACCAAGAAAGCAATCTTGAGCAACCACTGAAGCATTTTTGCAACAAGATTCCTAAGTACTCTCAACAGACTGAAATTCGAAAACGAAAACTGTTGATGAAAAATGAGAAACGTAAGTATCGTAATGCTTAATTCATGTTTGCTTTTACTTTTGGAGGCATTGATTATGTCTGGGACAAACAGCATATTTCAGCTATTTATTTACAGTATAAACATTTGCAGAGTAAAAGCCTATGAATCAGGCTGTTGTTATTGCTTTGTCTTTAATACATGATTACTTCAAGTGATGTTTTGTTGTAGGTATGAAGCAAAGCTAAATTTTACATCCTACTAGCCTGTTGATCAGCTTGATCTCAGCCTCCACTCTAGCACCCATTTCTTTAACAGGGAAGAGTCCAAGTCATCCTACAGCTTGGGAAGATGTGACAGAATCAGTGTAATAGGAATGTTTCCTTGTCCACAAACAGCTTAGTGAGTCTCCCACATCGGGAGGTGTGCAGAGATTAGATTAGGACACATTTATTCACATTAATACAATTTGGTGTTACACACTAAAAAAAAAAAAGGGTCAGAACCTGCTTACTGTCATCAATTTCTTAAAGCATCTGGTATGGCAAAATGTCAGAACTTGGATACAGGTAACAGATGCTGAGTTGTGTTAATAAATGTGGTGAACCTGCCATGGTACATAGGCCTTGGGATAGAACCGAAGCTAGGGTAGCTCAGGCAGTGGCCTCAGTGGCCCCACGCTCCCCAGGGAACACAGATATGCAACCTCCCAGCTCTACAGATTGGCCTCTAATAGCTTATAATTTATTTGTAATTTTGTTACCACAAGAAGCCATTAGTTGTGCATTAGGTTACCCAATATCTTTGCAATGCTGTCATTTATTAGGTACGTCTCTGGATTAATATTTATTGTTATTGCCCTGTTTATTATCATTCTAATGGTTATTGATATTTTGTACATCATGAACTTCAGTAGAGCAGGCAAGGTCTAACATGGAACAACTGTGAGCCACAGGTTTTTCAAATGCCACCTGCCCTTTGCTTTGCCTTTGAGGGTCTTGGTGAAGAGATGAAGAAGTCCTGGCCAAAGGTCAGTTTGTGGCAGCTAGGACACGGCCATCAGGAGGCATCAGAAGGGATTTCTTTCTGCTGTGATCCCTGCCCAAGGTCTGCACAGCAAAGTATTCCATTCTGCATGGATGCTGAGCTGCTGGGTGGCTAAAGGGCATCCTCAAACTGTCCTTGGTACCAGGCTCCTTTGAAAGAGTTCACCAGCATTTAGCCAGTTCAGCAGGTGAAATGCAGTGCGGAGATGCCCGTTTGTGGCTGCATCATTCAGAGCAAGCCTATTCCCACCTGCTCATGGACAACTGCACTGCAATACATCACACTGACGCTGCGGGTCAATTCACTGTCTGTAAATGGTTCTTGGTTCTTCTCCTTAGTGCTGTTTCAGCCAAACCTGCTGCAGAGATGCTGAACTAAATGAAGACTGGCTGCTGATATAGTGACATGTAGCAGCTCAGCCACCACAGACAGAAACAGACCTGCTGAAAGCAACATCCTTTTTTCTTTTACTTTTACTTATTCAGGAAGAGGAATGGTTATCCACCTCGGCTCAGCCTGGCATTTATTGTTGCCTGCAGCCACGGCTCAGCCCAATTTCTCAACATCCCCAGCTGCCAGCAACTTCCAGCTCAAGCAGGCTCAATGCCTGAGACAGGGCCAGGGACCAGCATATGATGAGGATGAGCAGCCGTGAGTGCCTTACCCAGGGCACATCCTATGTCTGGCCACAACTCACTTGGTGCCCAGCAAAGGTGATGGAGAACAGGTTTAGGAAACAGATTAAAGGTTCAACAAATTCATTTCTGTCTTAGGCTACAAAGTACCTCTGTGACATACAGCTTTTCTGTATCTAGATTTAATTTAAACCATGAGATCTCATTCTGAGTTTGACACTTGATTCCTATTGCAGGGTTTTGGTTTTTTCCCCTGTAAAAAGGAACATCACCTAAGAATCCTCCACTGTGCATCCCAGCTTAATTGCAATGGTTGTTGGTATGACCTGTCAAGCAGCAAACAACCATAAGCCATCGGCTCAGTACCTCACCCAAGTACCTCTTTTGTCAGACATACTTGAGGCTTACCTTGACTGGTTTGAGGGGCGGGGATGGTGAAGGCAAACAAAAACATCAACAATAGGGAAACTTAAAAGAAAAAAAAAAACAGATAGGAAGTCAATCATCAAGCAGGCAGTAAGTCCATAACAGTATATTTCTGCCTCAATAAAGGCTTGTAGCTTTTGATATATCCTGATGTCAGCAATCAAGGGAACACCCTAAAGACAATTCCTTACTATCTTCTATGTCTGTATCTTATAAAACTTAGAAATATCTGTATTCTTAATTGCCCTACAGAAAAAGTGGACAAGGGGTTATTTTGATAAATTCTCAGTCCTCATTACAACCCATCAACACCAAGGAAAGTCCAGCTTGCAAGAGGCAAGGATGAAATCGCTCCCTACCCTAAGCACAAAAGATGTGTTTAATAAGTTTTAACTATAATGATTTCCTGGTCCTCACTGCTGTAAATCATCTTGACAGTGTCACTCAAACTTATTGAAAGCTAGGTCAAGCAAAACATGTTAGATCAGCAAATTAAATTTCCTTATGAGGAGAATGACAGAACTGAGCTCTACCACTCGTCCTCCTTTTCCCCTCTTCAAACCCGTTGGTTAGAGCTTGATGTTGCGCTCTTTGCTGGCCTTTCTGCATGGCCATGGTCTTTCATCCGGGGAGTTGATGAACATGGCTTAGTGGTGGCTTAGCAATGTTAGGTTTACCATTGGACTCAATGATCTTGAAGGTCTTTTCCAACCAAAATATTCTCCAACATTCAGATATAGGCCTATCTCATTCCCAGTGTGAACAACCTCTTTAGAGAGTTCATGGACTTCCATGAGCCATGAGTTTCACAGGAGGTTTCAAATTTTCCTATGCATTTTTCAAGAGCTGTAATTAGAAATTTTTTAAGAACATACGCCAGGCACTGCATAATTACAAGACCAAGTGACCTGGGTCTTCCAGGCTGCATCTCCAACCCCAGGTGCCTGCCTTGAGGATGCCACTAGAAGATTACTCTTAGATGACACAGGTATTCAAAATGTGATATTTCTCAAATGCTTTTCTGGCAGTGAGATAAAGACAGGGCTTTGAAGGAATCCTGCCCCTTCTGAAGGGGTCAATGACTAGCCCACTGTTTTGCTCCTGGACCATTGCTTTCAATCCATTGCAGACTCAGGCACATGTTATCAAGGCTGGTTATCTATGACTGATGCTCAGACATGTGTGTGCCATTTGTAATATATTTGTGTCTTCTCAGTGATCAGTGTATGGAACAATAAATAGATCTGTCAGTTAATTTCAGAAACTGGAAAACATTTTGTTCCAGCACCTTTCCTTCCTTAAGGCAGTTGGAATAGTGAAGGTATGTTATTTTTGTTCAGTGCTTGAGGTTACAAGACAAATTAAAATAATGGCTTGTTCCGAGTGTGATTGCAGTATATGTATTGGATTTCTTTCATTCGATTTCTTTGACTGGGATATTAAATTTAATTGAGTAGTTGCTTACTTCACAGGGCAGTGACCTTTGCACAGGAAAACTTGAATTGCAGTTCATTTAGTCTCCCACAAATCCCAGTTAAATTGTTGTTTTCATGGACTGTGACTCAGCGTATGGAGCACTGCAGCTTTGGATCTTCTGGACTGGATGTCAAGAGTGTTCAGTACCTGGAGACCCAAGGCTCTTACGGGGATAGACAACAGATGAAAAGTTAAGATGGGCTGTTTCTGAAACTTGTGCAATTGAGGGTTAGCCTGCCTCACAGATCTGGTCTTAGATACTTAGTCTGGCCAGAGGTTAGCTGGATAAAGTCTCCCAGGTACTCCTGTGTACTGACACTGTGTACTGACACGCTCTCGGTGCTTGCAGAAGTAACGAGAACTGGAGTTAAAAGTAACAGTTGCCCAGCTCTGCTGAAATTTAAGAGACTTCATTCTCTGCCCAGACAGTCTGGTGCAAAACAACTCCTTAGTATAATGGAGGTAGATTTCAGTCTTTTTAGAGAAGGCCAAATCCCTCCTGCTCCACACTTGATCCATCACACACCAGCACTGTCAGTGCTGCCAGACCCTCCGTTTCTGTTGTGTACATAAGACAGCAAAACATAAAGCAGGCAATTTTTGCAGCTCCAATTTTAGCAGTATTTTCACAGTTACTATTGTGCCAGAATTCCACATGACACAAAGAAATCTAGTAGGTCAGCAGCTTGAAAATAAAGTCTAATTTTATATTTAGGCAAGTTATATAAGCATTTGCTAATTAAGAAAAGTGTTTGCCTCTCATTCTCCCAGAAGAGAAAAACACACAGAGTACTTGAAAGGTCCCTTAAAGTTAAAACCAGAATTGCTCAGAATTGCCCTTTCCATAAAAGATTTCTAAGAAATTTTCACAGGCCACATCAATGTTTAAAAATAAAATCAAGTGTTATGTTTGAAAACATAGTGAGAAATGTGTTGGGTTTTAAGTAGCACAAGATGATAATGTTAGCACCTCTGCTAACAAAATCTCTGAAGCACTTGAAAGCACCCAATTAAATTAACAGGGACTTTTTGTTTTCTGCTTTTCATGCTATAAAAGTAATTTGGCTGCTTTTGGTTGGTGATTTCAACAGAGCTGAACCAGTAACCAATTTGCCAGCAAGACAGAGGCAGTAAAAGTTATAAAAGGCCTCCAGTTTTCACTCTACATGAATAATTAGTGGACTTGCTTTTAGAAAATGAGCTAAATTCTGTGATGCATGTTCAGCCAATGGGGGAAAAAAAATGCTTGTGACAGCAGCGTAGCTGTTCCTGACTGGAAGGTGGAGCATAAGACTTTATGTTTCTCAGCACGGCAGGATTGGTAATCTCTTTCTCCTCATGAAAGATCAACCCAGGCAGAACAAGGGGACTGATTACAGGGTGACCAGGCAGAGTAAGCAGCAGACTGCTTTTTTTTGCGAGGTGGTGGTGCAGATTCTGTGGCAAATAGCAGCTGTCATTACAGTTAAGAGTAAAGGTGAATCTATAGATTATAAAGAACCAACTGCTAGTTTATGAATGATTAATCAATCAATTTCATGGGCTGTCAGAGTTCAACAACTGAAAACCTGTTTTAAAATCATTGTTGAAAGATATTTATATTGCATCCTATTGATGGGCTTTAATAACCATCGATACCACATGCTCGTTGCCTGGCTGTGCTTTCAGCTGCAGGATTTAGCTTCAAGCTATGGGTGAGTAACATGCCCAGTGAGCCAGCTTTCATCCAATATTAGTGTCTTCTTTAACTGGAGGTCTTCATTAGCTGTCTGCTCATCGAAAAATATTGGCAGAGGCTGCTGAAAGTTCTCTTTTGAAATTGCTCTGCTGATGCAGCACAGGTTTTCTTTCTAGGTCAATAATTTTTGTTGCTTGTAGGCTTAGCTGAGCAAAAATGTTGCTCTTCTCCACCCTTTATTACCATCACTGTCATTAAGGACTTCCAAACCCTTGCACCACTACTAACAAATCTGGCTACCTTCATGTGTTTTATAGACTTTTTTCTTTCCTCAATGTTTCTGTGTCCACCTAATTATCATCTTTGTTCCAGTTCATTCTGCTCGATAATTAAGTTCATTTATTCCAACCAGCTTTCTTCAAACACGGAGAATTCTTATACATGAAGGATACTTCTCAGCACTGAGAAAAAGAAGATGTGGAGCGTGTTGGCCACATTGCCAACAGATAAACATGTCAGGTTTGGTTGGCTTGCAGGTACCCTTCAGAAGTCATCAGCTAGGGGAAAACTGTTAGAGCAGTGAAAAAAAAAATCTTCTCAGACCTTCATTTTGACTAACTCAATTCTTTAGTTGAGGTGCCTTCACTAGAAGCCACTGACAGTACTGCTATACCCTTCACTTTCTTCAGAGAGAAAATCTGCCTTTGTCAGAACATTCTGAATTTTCTCATCTTTCTGGTATTCTTGGCTTTTTCTCCTCCCAAGATACCTTTACGCTTTGCTACCTTATGCCTGTAGAGCTGATTTCCCCTCCCAAAGCTCGGCGGTCACTATCCCAATGGCTGCTTCTGAAAACCGCCTTTTCACAACTAACTGCTCACAACAAACTAACCCCAGTATTGAAAAGGATGTTATTGCTAACTCCCTCCTGTTGCTCTGTTACTACCGTCAGAGTCCAACAACTCTTTTATGGCAATCTGTTTTTATGCATCTCTTTTCTGTGTTTTGCTGGCTGGAGAGAGCTTTAAAATGAGTATAAGCTGCAGCTAATCTTCCTCTAGGGTGTCCAGACCTACTGCCGCACTCCTCATTTGAATGCACCCTGCATCCATCACTTAATTTCCTAACCAGATGAAGCACAATGGTTTCTGGCCCGCCTGACTCTGGAGCTCTCATTGCGTTTGCAGCCTGAGTATTGAAAAAAGACAAATACCTTTGAGATCCTTGTCAGTCTAATACATTCCTACTAGAACTAATAAAACGCACGTAGTTCAATAGATGAAGACTTACTCATTCTCTGAAAAATATCTTGGTGGGAGTGATGATAAAAACTATTCACATTCTGCCATTTTGTGCTTAGCATTATTTGTGCAGTTATGAATCACCTCCGCCGCCAAGCAGGGGACAAGGGAAAGCCGGGAAGGCTCCTGCAGGCACAGACGTAGCTGGATTTGTAATGGGTACCTGGGAAGTATTTGTATTGCTGTCGTTTTTACTGATGCAGAATGCATGGAGGACCTGAGTGACCACAGACATCGTATCAGGTCTGCAAAAGTGAACTTCAGTTCCTGCTTCCCACAGATGACAAAAAGGATTTATGAAGAGGACCTCTGATTTATAGTGAGCAATTCTGTCCTTGGGAAGTGGAGAATTAATAATATTCTGAGAAATTATGCAGATTTAAACTAGTCGTAACATAAATCAACTGACAGTGCTTCATGTTCTGAGGACACTCTGCCTCTTCTGCCTGCAGAGAAGAGGGGAGACCTGAGCAGAGAAAGCAGGTCAGGTAGCTTCAAGCTAGCAACCACAGCTAAATCTGGTAGGGTTTGTGGTTCAGAGCAGGTCTGTGATTTAAACCCTGCAGGAATATCACCAACAGTTGGGATGGAGTCTGCATTCCTCATCCTCTGCCACCAGCAGCCTGGCAGATTGGCCTACAATTAAGACTTAGGATGTGACACCAGCCAAGCAGCCACACAGACGCAGCACACCACAGTGACAGCCTGGGGACACAGCAGGGATGTGTGTTTGCAGGGTGTTAATGAGGGAGCAGGAAGCTAGCTGTGCAACGCTGAGCACTAGGACACAGTGGGCACACATCAGGGCATGGTGGGGATGTGCTGGGTGCTGCGTTGCAGCAATGACATGGAGAGAGGAACAGAGAAGAACAAGCGCTTTGCTCCAATCCAGCTGTGTGCAAGGTGGCTTTTGCTTTGCAAGGAGCTGGATGCAAGCCTTCTAGCTGTGCTCCAGTGCACTGTGCACCACGTGGATGGTCCGTCACCCACACTGGCCTGATCCATCAGACCTCAGAGGCACAGTGTTCAGGTCATTGTCTGTAGCAAGGTGCAGAGCATGTTTGGAGAGCACAAGGACAGGCATCCCGGGTGGGCAACACTCACCCACTCAGCTGGAGCATGTGGGAAGATGAGCGGGAGAGAAAAGAGGACATCTGCGGCCCCTCTACTGTACCTGGTATAACCTGGGGTTCATCACTGCCATCCTCACTCCAGTGGAGCTTCTCTACCCAAGCAAGGTGGGGAGAATCCCAAAGGGCTACATCAACTGGAGACTAGAAAAAACTTTTTAAAAACAGAAGAAACTATTCTTCTCTGTAGTCTAGTTTGTGATGGAAGAAGGTGGCAGCACTTCTGGCTGATATACATGGCCTGCTTACACATCCCTGAGGAGCAGAAAGTCCAAGCCTATCATACAAGAACTGTTTTAAATTAAAAGTCAAATTGGTTTATACTTGTGTTTGGAAAGGCAGAGAAATAAGTACTTTATTTCAGTAGGAAAGCTGTATTTAGAGTCAGTTTTCTTAATGATAAGGTTATTTTATTATACAACATGGTTGAATTTTTATTTTTTAAGTCCTTACTTAACCATCTCACCACTTTTCTTGCCTCTTTTGTAATTTAAGCTCTCATCTCACATTCCTCTGGGAAATGCTTCTTCTAAAAACAGTAAAAACTTTGAAAACCATTCTATCTTCACTTCTTTGACTCTTACCTGTAACTAATATAAGAAGAGGTATAATTAGACATTAAAAAGTCAACACATTAAGCTTATTAATTAATTATTATTTGCCTGTTGAGTTAATGTCCTTGTAAATTATTCTGCAGGAGATGTGATTGCCATTTCCAGACATAATTGCATTGTTTATGCTATAGAGGCTTTCCATGGAGTTATGTAAGGCTGGAGGTACTTGTTAATTGTAACAACCCATGCGCAAAGCAGTTATTTGCACTGTCCTGTCTTGCTCACAACTTTCAGCTACACAGGCAATTTATAAAATCCCACAAACCATCCATTTGCTTCTCAGGGACGTTTTTTTTCCTCTCAATCTAACTATAAATATGCTAAATCCAGGTATGTGGACCTATGTGCAATATGCCATAACTCCTACATTTTTAGGTGCAGCATCTGAGTTTTCATAACTCAAGGCATGGATTAGCTAAATTATATTACAGCTACCTGTAGCTGCCTAAAAGCAGCACTACTGAATTTTAAGCTATTTTCCCAGGCCATTGGAAATAAACAGGCCTATTCATACCTTTCCAGAGAACAGCAAAATTCCTTGGGACCATACTCACATCATCCATCTAGGAAGTTTCCTAATTAACAGGGCACATATTGCTACTACCTGATGCTGCACAGAGTTTTGTAATGAGTGATTAACTTTAAATAGCTTAGCAATCAAGTGCAGATTAGGAAGGGGTGGGACTGGGATGCTGGAATTATTAAAAAACAGGGCAACCCCTCTTTTCTACCTATTGCTAAGAGGTGGGTGCTCTAATGGTCTTCTCCTATAGCTGGCTGTTCTGTGCTGATAGGAGAGTGGGTGGAAAAGCAAGGAAAGAAGACGGAGCCCATACAGCTGGGGGGAACTGCCCCTTACACCTCCCCACTCTGTGTTCATCCTCTGAGCTCTTGATATGTCATTTCAGTTGGCTCCTGAAGACCAGCAGCTGTCAGGTATGTGCTCCACCAGGGTCTGGGACCATGAAGGGCCTGATGGCAGGTCACTTGGTGCTGCTTGGTGGGAGACTCTGCTCCAAGCCAGTTGATTTTTCCATGTTGGGATTCATATTCAGGTTGTAGACTTCTCAAATAGAATTCAGTGGCTTTAATACAGCTGGTTTGATGTCCTTAATTGGTGTGTCTTTGAATGTCTCTTGGGAAAGGAAGGTCCCACCTTGTCTTCCTGAATCAAGTGGTGCAAGCAAATTCAGGCAATTGCTTTCCTGTAAAATAAGCTTTATCTCAAAGGCAGGTCATGATGGCAGCTCCATTGCATTGATGTGAGGGAAATTAAGAGCTATAGCAGTATCTGTTAGCATTTAAGGTTCTCTCTACATTCCCTGCTATGGTTTTATTTCCTCTTTCATTATCTTAAGTATATGAGGTTTGATGATGAGAAACTTTACAGAATTTCTCATTTAAATTCTCTTTATTTCATCCTTTCCAATCACCATTTCCAAGACTGGGCAGATCTGCTGAACTTTGTGCTTCTTCCAGCAGATCCCTTCTGCTTCTCCAGTGCTTCCTTAGCAGGAAAAACCTCTTGCTTGTATCCTCCTCTTTTACTTGTAATGCTCAGAAACCAGAGTTATGGACTCAGTGTGCTGAGGTTCCTGGGCATATTCTGTGATCTGAGTTATTTCTGAGACTAATTAGTTTATCTGTTCTTCTTGACAAGATTTTTTTTTAAGTGCCTGCATAAAGGAAACAAACAGTAAGAGCTTTGAATCCTTGGAGAGATGTCAATCAGGGTTCAAGCCCAGATAACTCCTGCAGTTTGGCAAAGCCCCCTGCTGATCAGCAATTCCTCTGGCACCTGTCTTGTCTCAAATTGCTGTGCAAGATGTGCAAATGTTATTTTTCTTTCTGCTGTCACCTCTTTTCTCCACATCATTTACTACTTCAAACAATGTTTTGAAAAAGGAACTCTGATATCTGCTTTCAGATGAAAAATGACAATCCCTGGGTAACCTGTTCAAGCACATTGACGGGAAAGCTGTAATTTCAGGATGGCATCTTTTTCCTCTACAGTCATGAGATTTATTGCAGATGAATAGAACAACTGAGAAGTAATTTCTTAGTCACAAGTTTCAATAGATATGCCATGAAAGGCATCGTAAGTCCATTGAGGAGCTACATTAAATGTAATTTGTGCAAGTGCTCTCATAGCAGTATAATTTACCTTCCTTCTAGCATGAAAAGATACCATCACAAGTGTGTTTTCCCAGGAAACCGCAAAAGGTTGTTTTATTTTGGTTTGGTTTTGTAAGATCTAATTGATTCACTTCTTTAACTTAAACTACTGTATTCAGAGTTGGGATTTTCTAGGCTGTGTGTATCTACATGCCTTTAAGAATGACTAGAGGCACCCCGTGCAAAGGAGAGAATGCAGTTCCTGCTGTTTTACTGCAGGAGGGAGTTTAGGGGAAATCAGAGAACTGGAAATAAAGCCTGAACACGTAGTGAGGCAAGAAAAGGCGGAAGGCGGTCATGAACATGGGTGTGTATGTAAGGGTCGTCTTCTAGTAAATCAAACCAACAGCGAGTATGGTGTAAATTGTCGGTCTGACCTCAAGGATTTCCCTCATTTTTCAGCTGAGCCTAAGTCTTTTCAAAGAAGTGGGAAGAAGCCTTTGACAAAGAAATGGTGCCCAAAGCATACAACATTTTTGGGCTGTTTAAAAGTATAGATTGTCTCTTAAGAGGCTGTTCTCAGCCAGGTAATTTTATTGGAGAGCTGATTGTCATAGAGATAGAACTTGGTGGCATGCAGGACACAGTGGAAGTGTTGGCAGCCTGTGAACATGCCAGAGATAAGATAAACCCTCTGAAAAGCACTTCCAGTTATTTTGAATTACTTTATTCTTTGCATCTCTGAACTCCGATCACTTTGCAAATTGAAGTGCTCTTAAAAACTTTAAGTACTCCATTAATTTTAAATTGCTCTAAACTGTACAATCCCAGAAACCCAAAGCACTCTTGAGAACCTGAAGCACTACAATTACTTCGAATCACTCCAAAAATGTGGGTGCAAAATCCACTTTACACGTTTATTTTCTTCAGGTTCATGTTTTCCTTGCAGTGCAACAAACTGGGCAGAGCCTTAACATCTTCAGCCCTCTAACAAATACCCATAATTGTAAGAACAAGTCCTCTGCCAAATTGTTAAAAATAAAAAAGGAGCCACTTCAGGGAAAAATCAGTAATAGGCAAGGATCACCAGAAACTGTGTGTGTGCTCACACACTCCTATCCACCTTAAATCTTAGATGCAGACAGACACATGTGATGTTCCCCCTGTCACTGATGACTGTGTTAAATCTTGAAGAGGCTGGTGCTGCTTCTTGATGCTGCGACCTGATGCTCTGCCAGAGCAATATCCGACTGCTGTGCTTTGCAGGGGCTGCTGGGCACTGCCTGCTGCTCGGCAGCACAAACACCTTTCTGATCTCTGCTCAGATTGACAATGAGCTTCATCCCTGAAAAACAGCCCTGAGAATCTGATAAATATTTTAATAAACCCTATATGAAAAGGAAGGCAGGGTTGATAAAGGCTGTGGTTATTGTCCGGATGTGTTTACAGCATGTGAGTGCAGGGGCTGGGACATGGTGATGTTTCCCACTCCTGGCTCTTGCACACTCCTCAATAACTAGCTGACTCGGGCTCCTGCTGAGACAGAGGCTCTTGCTCTTCCATCCCCATCACATCCCTGAGGAGTAAGCCTGGTCAGCTCCAGCCCCAGCTTCCTGTCCCATAGACACTGGACTCAGTTGTAGCCATGCAGGTCTCTTGCACTGCACGTGCCAGTCTGGATGTTCAGCAGCCTTAAGGCTGTTGGAGGCTTTCAAATGTCAGGTTTTGACACTATAATCTCCCTGTATTCTCTCCCATCCTGCCTGCGCACTCCTTGTCATCCTCCAGCCTCGACAGTAAACCCCTAAAATACATCCCTGACTACCACCCTGGAGGTATTTAGTTATGGAGAAGAAAAGATTTCAAGATTCCTAAAAGTTGTGGTATTTTTATGATGGGAGAAAGAATACCTTGAAATAACCCTTTGCAAATTTCTCCCAGCTCCTGAACTCTTTCTGTTCCCGAGCTAGGGGTTATAGGACCATGATGTTGTAGAATTAGGTTCAGTCTGCACTTAAGGCTCCTGCCATGCAGGTACTTACATTGCCTCATTGACTTCAGTGTGGCTATTCCCATGCACGAGTGTCTGCCTGGTAGCTTTAGCAAGTGAGACTTGTGATCTCAACCCTGTTCCACTCAGACTGCTATCAGTTGCACCCCCCACAAGATGCTCTGGGTTAATATCGCTGTATCTGCCACCAAATCCTGGTGCTCAGGCTGTGCCTGAGCCCTAAAGCCTAGCACTCGCATCCATCACCAGGATCATCCCTACAAACCACTTGGACTTGACTGAATACACATTTCTATACATCTCTGTATGTTGCCAGCCTTTTATAATTTTGCTTTGCTTAATTATGTAGAACACTCTCTCCTTATACACTCCCTGCTCTGCTCTCTGAATGGGAATAAAACTTGTTTACTGGGTTCTACCTGATTTCTGCACACATTTGCTGTTCTCTTCTGCTGGGGATAAAAGATGCAGTGTGTGGTATGGGCAGTCTGAGTGCCAGCTACGACAGGCAGGCTTCAGCCTCTGAGCAAAATGTAGCCCCATTTAATTGCAAGGTTGCTATGGATAAGACACTTAAATGAGCTTCAAAGAACATCTGTTGCCAGTTCTTGGCATATGCTGGGACCCTCTCCCTGCATCTGGGAGAACACAAAGATATGTAGCTAAATGGGAAGATGACATGACTGCAGCTCCATCCCACCTGGCTTCATGCCCACAGCTGGACTATGTGAAAAATGGAGCAGGGCACTTGCTTTTTTGATGCAGATTTTCTGAGACCACAAGAGGAAAATGAAGCCTCACTCCAGAATGCCAAACCAGGCTTTCCCACCCCAGCGAACCCAATGCCACCTCCCACCTGTTTGAGCACCAGATACCCAGGTAGAGTTTTTTCCTGCAAAGTGTATTCCCCACCTCCACTGCCAGGACACTTAGGCCTGGGGTAGGGAGGAGCCGAGGCATCTCTAGACTAGCTCAGGGGCATGATAGCTCTAGGTTGCATCTTCAGGGTAAGTGGAAGAATGGAAGGTGCTCTCCTGTGACACTTGCAGTTGCATAAAGTAATAAAATGATCTTGCATTAACTGAACCATTGGACAAGTCGAGCTCAAAATCTGAAGTGATGCCTTGCCCTCCTGTATTTCCCACTCATGCTGTCCTTGTTCACCCAATGAGCAGTGGGCGGTATCAGCCCTGCTCTTCCCAGGGGACATGGAGTTGCAGGAGGTCACTGGGTCCAGATCATGGAAGCTGAAGTGGTGCTAGTTCATGTACAAATGCTCAGCAGCAGAAAGCTTTCCACGAGAAAGAGTAGTAGCATAAGTAGAAGTTAGTTTTGAGATGAGCATCTGAAGAGATTGGCCAGTGCACAAGGCTGGCTGGGAGTTGCATGTATTTCTTGTTATGTACCAGACCATCCCCTGGTGCAAGAGCTGGGATTCAATTTGATGCTCTGCTGGGCACATTGGGCCCCTGGGCTGGTCCAGCAGAGAAGACCTGGGTGCTCTCCCCAACTCTGGGGGAGCTGAGCTGGCTCCACAAACTCCAGCTTCATTAGTGCCTCAAAGGAGGATCCTGCGGTGGAGCTGCTTCCAGCTAAGGTCTAATCAAAAGGAAATACCCTCTTGGCAAGGTGTGGGAGGAGCAGCACGGTGCTGAGCTTCACTAGGGACAAGTCACACTGTGATCTTCAGCTGCTGGAGGAGAGCTAGGGATTACCCCCTGGTAAAGCCTTTGATTTCAGTGGCAGCCATTGACAGATGAAACCAAGAAATGCTCCACATGCTCAGATAAAGCAGTCTGAATAGTATCATAAACAGGAACTTTAAGCAGAGTTTTCCTTTCAAATGGGATGAGAAATGCAGGAAAGCTTTTGGGGATCTCCCTTAAATAATTTGTTTTGCATTTATTTTCCCAGACTCATCACAAAATAAATAATTCATTATCTTTAAAAAATATAAATAAAATCTCTGATCATTACTTCCAAGGAACAGTATCAAATATTTAGGTTTTCCTCCTTTCTAAAGTAACCATTTTCATCAGAAGACTGTGGCCTCCTGTGTGGCTGAGCAATGCAGCGCTCTCATCTTCAGTCAAAACAACCATCAAATACTTCTGCAACCCTCCCTGTCGTTAGGTAATCTGCTCTTTAAAAGTGCTCTCTGTTTTTCAGTTCTGATCTCTCTGCAATGTTCAAATGGAGGAGGGGGGAATTAAGAGTGGAAAGGCAATTTTTCACCTCTCCAGGGAATTTTTCGCTTTGGGAGCTGAACATCCTCGGTTTCCTTTGGCACAGCCTTAATTCCATGAATGTATAGAGGTCCAGCTTCAAGGCCATGTGCCCAGTAGTGTCCGTATGACTGCATCTGGGGAACGATGTGCCATCAGAGGACTTGCACCGAGCACCAGATGCTGTGTAGTTGGGGAGGGGTTCCTAGGGGGGACTGGTGGCAGTCCCAGCAGCACAGGGAGTGCAGAGCATCCAAAGCTGGTAAAAGTTAAGGCAGCCACATCAGGGCAATGATTCTCATTGCTACTCCCTCCTTATTAATGCCATGTAATCAGTCAGTCCATAAGTGATTAATAACAGCTCTAATTGTTTTTCTTCTCCTCCTCCCCACTGCTGGCAGCTGCATCTGCACAGACCTGCTTTTGTTGAGATCCACACGTATGCTCCAAGACTATGAGTGTGTTGCCTCTGCGTGGGTCTTGTCCCCTTGCTGCCCAGCTCTGTGCTGGCACTCAGGAGGGTGCCGTCAGGAGCAGAGATGAGCACCCTGTTTTCTTTCAGGGGTCTATGTTGGTGCCAAGGACTGATTCAGCTTATTTGTCAGTGATACTACAGGTCGATTTATTCTTTAATTCAATCATAATTAACAAACCCTTGCTCCAAAAAGCTATGCTGCTATGAAAGCTGTGTACGCGTTACAAATGTAATGAACATCTGCACTTGAGCATCTAGGTTCCCATAAGAAACAACTAAGGGAAGGTGTGCTGGTGCCTTGCACTTCACAGCATTAGAGTTCAAAATGCATGAGCAATGCAGCTCTGGTGTGCGATGTGGCCACCATAGTGAGATGACCTCCCAGCTTGGCTCGAGTTGGATTTCTCTGCAACATGAAGGACACACACTACTGCTTTTCATGCTGAATTGAAATCTGGAGGATCCAGTAGACATTGCTTAATCTGCTAGAGCCCAAATGTTCACTCTGACATCAGCAAAAAGGTTAAAAAAGGGCATCTTGAAGCTGCTGCTAGACATGTGAACACAACCTACCACCCTGGGTATTTCAGCAAAAAGACAAGCGAAAAAAAGTCTGGGGACTATTTTAAAACTATGATTAACACATTCAATCCAGAAAACATCCCCTCAGTTATATGAGGGGTGATTTTCTGGCTTCAAGATGGATCCGTGACATCCAGACCTTCAGGAGAAATGAGCTCAGTATATTTGATTTTTACTAGCTCTTGACAGCTCTTCATAGCTTAAGAAAAAAGAGTTAAAGAAACATATGAAGTCATGGATCAAAGAGGTGCTTTGTAAATATTTTGTATTCTCAACTGAGTGCTGTATTGGTGTGGTTGGAGAGCAGGCTATTCACCTTGTCTGCAGAAAGTGAGGTGCAGCCAAGCCTTCAGTTCCAGGGTGTCCAGACCACCCCTCCACACTGGTGAGGATCAGCAGTTAGTGATCCAAAGGCTGTGGAATGTGAGTTGCTTGAATGCAAATCCATCCTAGAGAATTTTAGTCATCATCAGCTACCAGAAAGATGGACTTTTGGTTATTTGTCTTTACAGTATAGAAGCCAAAAGCCAGTATATGTGCCAGCTATTAAGTGAGGCGTGATGAGAACCTTCAGTAGTTCATCATGGAAGAGGTGAAACCACTCTGTGAACCAGGGCAAGGAGGAAGGTGGAAGAATCTGCCTTCACTGAACTGAGCCGTCTCGAAGAGACGAGACACTGGTTTTGTTGCACCAAAGTAACTGCTAAAAAAGAAAACCATTGGACTTGACACTGGAAAAAAATAGACATTTCTGTTCGATAGTTAGAGTTGTAATAGCAGTGGCTGCCCTTTCTAGCTGCGACATCACTTTAATAAAAGATCCTGGTTTTCACTGCAAAGCCTGATGAAAACATTTCAACCGCTAACAGTTCCACCTCAGCACTTATGAGTGTGCTGCTGCAGCCAGGGGCCCTCCCTCTGCACAGTATTTCAGAAATAATTGTATGAAGATCCCCCTGTATTAGCCCTTGAGCCATTTTAAACCTAATTATCCATCCTCTGACCCAAACCTCTCTCAAAGGCTGATCTTCCAGGCACAGCTCCACCACAATCATATTCTTACCAAGCACCAGTGCCACGATCTCTTTCCATGCACCTATAGCTAAAGGACAATGAGCACAGTTTCATTGTGTTTAGCTAAGCAGGGCACCTGTCACTAATTCAGGGACTTCTTCACTCTTTGTTGCTCACCCCAGCACAAGTCAGCGACCAACCAGATCCAACAGGATTTCATATGTTTTTTAGCAGGTAACCAGGAAAGCATTGTCTGCCCTTAAGGCAGAGCGGTTTCTGCAGAGATCCCACTTGAAACATAGCCACATACATTGATATTTGACAGGTAATTCTTTTAGTTTGTATTTAATTCACTTTGTGTACTGTGTTGATTTTTTACTGAACTGGTTTCTTGAGTGTTACATTGTGGGATACCAAGTCAAATATTTTACAGAAGGTTAAATCAACACTATTTCCTTTATTAAGCAAAATTGTAATCTCATTATAAGAAAAATCCAGTTAGTTTTAGAAGATGTATTCCTCAACAGCCCCTGTTGATGGGCATTAATGATATTATACCTTCCTATTTTTTAATTTCTGCAGTTGTTTTTCACTGCCTGGGATTCATTATCTCTCCAGGATCAAAGCTCAACAAACCTATCAGTATCCAAATCATTCAACTTGCCCCTGAAGAGCAGCTTTTCTTTTCTTCTCCTGCTGTAATTTTGATTGTGGTCCATGATCTTTACAAAAACAGCATCAGCAGTCCAGAAAAAAACACTAAGTTCTCTTCAAAGCACTTCCATCCAAATTAATTAGACTGATGATTTGACGATGCTTAGCTGTGATAACCATTGCTTGCTCCCCCCTGAACTTCTGCTGTTATGAAGATTGTTGTAACATCATCTGATGGGGTTGATTTTCTCCACAGGTTCAGAACAGGAATATTTGTTCATTAAAAACATTTGCCTCTCTGCATAATTACTGCTGCTTGTACAATTTCAATTTGTAATAGTCCAAAGACATTGTTTGGCTTCTCTTCATCCCTAACATATTTTAAGGACTTTCTCACTGCTCTTTCCCCTCTAGCTGGATTCTGCCTCTTGTATTCTTTTCCTTCCCTTATCTAATTTATTCAGTTTCTAATTTCCAAATTGCACTAATTACAACTTTCTCCTTTTCTGTTTACTTTCTATTTAGATGCAAACATCGCTCCTTTCATTGTTTCTCTGAGACAGGTCCAATTTCTGTAACCATTTCAGGGATCTCTTGCCAGCAGAGAGACTGGGGCTTTAAGTGACTTTGGTTGCAGTAGCCTGCAAAGGTATTTTTGTGTTTTCTGAATTCTGTTTCAGAGTTTTCCCTGGTACATAATAGTTTTGTCTTATGTAACTGGGTTTTTTGAAGTACCAAATGGAGTGTGAACAGCTGAGATCTTTTTCCCAGCCTTCCCCAAGGAGGGATCAACACTTGATCTTGTGCTCCTGGAGGAGTGGCTGCACCTCTGTCCTGGAGTTAACTCCTCTCTGCCTGAGAAAATTAGGCAATTAGAATCGGAGAAAATACTATCTTGTTGGAAGTCATTTGTTTTTGCACTAGGCAGCTGAAATAAGCTCTAAGACTTCAGCAAGTGCAGGCAGTTATGCAGAGATACCTGCTTACATTTTCATCCCTAGTTTTCACCTCCATCAGTGGAGCATCCCAGGGTGCGTACATTCACTGTGCTGGGAGAATAAGTGCACTCATGTGAGCAGGAGCTTATCGCTCATGAGGATTTCAGCATGGGGTTCATTTGTTCATTGATGAGCATCTTCTGCCTGACGGGCAGCATATTTTTCAGTTATTTGTTTCTGCCTTTAGGTAACAGACCCAGTTTATCATAGATCATTCTATGGCCATTTTTAAGGGTGTAAGTCTGGCCCAGCTGCTGCTGTCAGAGCCGTGCAATGTTCTCAGTGGCTGGGTTTTGAAAGAGGAAGAAAGGTTGACAGGAACCTCTTTAAACAGGTGATGATTTGGTGGCATGTCTTCCTCCAGGAAGAGTGTTCACCTCCATTTTGGTTCTACCAAAAATTTAGTGAGATGAGGAAGGAAACCTAGCAGCCCATCCAATGCTCAGGTGGCTGCTCTGGGGCTACTGCCCTTCTTGGTCCACCTGTGCCTTCAGATCTAGGGCCACATTTACCAGAGCTGGCATCTGCTGTCCTGAGCAACTCCTCTCTGGGATGCCACCTCTTCTCTTGCATCTCAGCCAGATTCTAGGAACTTATACCCAACACAGACTACCAGCCTTGAGGGATTTCCCTTTCTAACTGCCTCCCAAGTACAGGCACTCCAGCTTTCCTGCTCATTTCTCAAATAACATGCTCCCAAAGCAAAATTCAGCCCATCTAGACAGCAGGCATGTTGGTCACACATCCTGCCAGCAATGCCATCAGAGGGCAAAGGCCAGCAAACCATGAAGACAACATTGTCCTCTTGGATGGAGATGCCTTTCTTTGCATTTTGCTGACTGTTTAAAGAAGTTTGCATCCATTTGCTTCACACAACACAGTTTGAATCTTAAAAGAAAAAAAAGTACATTTGGGGTATGAATAAATGGAGAATAACATTATATTCCTGAGAAGTTTTAGCATTCTGGGATAAAGCTACCTGTTTTGAGAACTGCTTTTTCCACACAAGAGCCAGATGAGTAGTTCTCCATTGATTTATGTCACTGGGAAGTACTTATTTTCTAGTAACAGTCTTCTGCAAGGCTCTGTATAAACACAAACCATAAAAATAGCCCCTGTGCTAGGAACTTACAGTTCAAATCACATAGAAAGTAGTGCTGCATGAACAAACATAGCATCATGATAGGCCTTGCCTATAGTTAGCCTTCAGATCAGGATGATATGAGATAAAATACAATGAATTACTTAGCAAACATCAGCACTGAGATTAAAATTACTATAAAAAGTCAAATATTTACTTAAGAAAAAAAAAAAGAACACCCAGACTGCATTAAATTTACTTTAGTGCTAAATACTAAAAAGCATTCTATAATGCTTCCCTGTGGCCAATCATAGCAGCACTGAGTGTGCTCTCTGCAGCGTGGGATTGCCAGGTGATTGCTCATGGTACCCAGGGAGCAGGGAGGAAACCATGTTTCCAAAGCAGTTGGTACTATGTCATCTGCAGCATCCAGGTCCTCCTCAGCAGGCTCTTACAGGAAGATTTTTTTACATTCTCAAGATGATACCAGGATCTAAAAATCTTCTCTGCAGAGGAGTAACTGAACAGCATCTCCAGGAGCCAATTCACATTGATGACCTCTACACATACAGTAAAATTGATTAAATGTACACTTACTTCCCTGTAGCTTCAGCAAGGCCAGCAGGTCAATCACATTAATATCAGATATTCTGTTTTATTGGAGATTTCTTGTGGAAATAAATGTCAGCATGGCTGTAGTCCTGAAATGTAAAGATTCAGTGGAGAAGTCAAACATAAGTGGATCATATCTTGTGGTGTTACAAGGCTTTTTCCATTGATATTTCTCCCTAGGCATCTCAAGATATAGATGCAACATAGGATGTGCTCTCTGATTAGAAGAAATGTGTTTTCAGAGAAAGTGTCTTAGCACAACACCGTAGCAAGTGAAATACTGGCCTTTGGGATGCGATACATCTCCACTGACATTGGAGACATTATTATAAATATCTCCATCTCCATTAGTGGCATGGGCTCCTTTCATAGTTCAGGAGACAAATCAGCACTGCTAAGGCAGGAGCTATCAGACACATTTAAGATACCTGTCATAAAAGGAGATGGACCATAGCCTGAAAATGCCTGTTGTACTGCGATCTTGAGGTCTCAACAGAAGGTGGTCTTCGTTTGTAAGGAGCCAGCACTTTGGGTGATGGATGGTTCAGAGGGTGCTTGCAGCAGAGCTAACGTGATTGCCACAACCCATCAGCCCTACCACTTGTTCTCCTTTTTCAGACTCCTGTCTGCAGCTCAGTCTTCTGCTGTCCTGCCCTGAAACTGCCCCTGTGCCCTCATCAGTGTCACTGCAGTTTTGCCATCATGGGCATGTGGGCTGGAGACCTGGAAGCAGGAGGTCTTTGGGATTTCTTCTGCTCTGCTTTACTGCCCAAAACCAGTCTAAAGCCTATGGGCTTGACTTCCGTGCTGGCTGCAAAACCCAAAACATCCAGGAGCTTTTGAAGTTTGCTGTGCATTATATTAAGGATGTACCACATAGTCAAATGCAAAACTTAAAATATCATGGTGGAAACTGAAGGGAAAGAAAACGTGAATGCTTTGGTGGTCCTGTCCCCTCTTCCCCTGGCATCACACAGGCAGTGACACCAAGTCTGTGCAGCCCATCATAAAACTCAAGCATTTTTTGAAAACAGTGAAATGACTAAGATATGAAGCTACCAGCACAGGGGTGGGTGTTCACATGGCTGGCAACTGCTCGCTAAATTTCATGTTTTGTTCACTCACATTCATCCTTGTCAGATTAAATTAAGTTTCAAAATGCTGTAAAAATATTGGACAAATTCAGTATATCATTAAGGGAAGATTCATTATCTGTATAGCATTATTAAACTCATATCCTTTTTAGCACCAGTTTTTTGTAAGTTAATTACCCAAAGCTTTTCTGCACCAAGAACACTAATGAAACCTCTAACGGGCTGCAATAAAGTAATATTTTGTTAATATGGAGAAGTGCTTAGATTTATGTTTCAAGGCAAAAAACTGATGACTAGTGTCAGATCTTTGAAGAATATAGGTTGTATTTGCATTTTCAGAGGCTGGCTCCTTCCTTGGTTACTGTGCTCGTTGATTACTCTTACAGATGGGGCGAATGTGGCTGTATGAGGAGAGCAGCCTGCCAAGGCCCTGGTGGTACCTGTAAATCACAGGCAGCAGCAATTGCTTTTTTTTTTAACTTGCGGGTCTCGGAAACATTTGTGGTCTCAGCTGTTTCCATGACTGGTCGAGTGCCAAGCCATCATTTTGAACATCGTCCTGTGTCCAGTCCCGAGTGGCTGAGCTGGCTGGCAAGGCATGGCAAAAAGAAAACATACAAAAAAATGTAGGCAAATGTAGAGAAATGACAAGAAAAATGTCCCAACACTGTTCTTCAGCTAGAGGGAAGCAGAAATGGGAGAAGCTCTCAGAGCAGAGTACAACAAGAGGCGTGTTTGAGAAGAAAATATATCAACAAAGACTAAATATCAGCACTATGGGGAGTGTATGGCAGTTCCTTGTGAGGGAAACTGTGGGTTTCACCTTTGCCATGACCACCCAGAGGTTAGTGTTGAAATGCTCACCCTGTCCTCCACCCAGGCTGTACATCCCAGTGGGCACTGATCCCCTCCACAGCACCCCGAAAGGGAGTGCGTGAACACCAAAAACACTAAAACTCAATAAATCCTGGGGATCAAAGGGCTTGATAAACTGCAGCAATATTTACCTAGTCACCTACTTTCTAGTTCAGAGGGCAGAAGGGTAGCAAACATTAAGGAAATTCGCCTTGTGAGAGCTTGCTTTCTCTCACTTGTCTACAACTGTAAGACTTTTAAGAGATGAGGGATAGTGGGAGGGCTAGAAATAAACACAACGCTCTTATTGTTTTATGTATTTTTTTAGGCAGAGAAACGCTATCTCAGATGTAGCAAATATTACATAAAAGAAAGGTGTGTTCACAGTGCTGTAGAGCTTTATGCGAAATTGTGCAAGGGAGCCAAGCAAGCATTCAGTGAACAATCCCGAGCTTAGCATCTTTGGTATCTCAGTAAAATTTATTGCTTCTTAAGAGGTGGCTTGACCAGAGCCTATGGAAGGCTATGCAGAGGGAATATACGATGCTGCCTAGTAGAAAATGTCACGATTAAATTAGAGTCAAACCCAGACAAAAAGCTGGGGAAAAAATGACACAAAATGCTTGATGGAGGCTATATTTAATAAGCTCTGTGGATACACCAGCTTCCCCTGCACTGCAGAGCTTTTCATCGGGACCGGGCACCCTGAACAAAGGCACTGCTGAAGTGCAGACGTGTTCAATCAGGAATTACTGGGTGAGAGTCAGATTGGAGGCTGCAGTCAGCCTTGAAAATCCATTCTCATCACTTGTGACCAGAAAACATTTGACCGTATCCTTTGATTTCGGCTTGGATAGTGTCATCACAGGGCAGGGAAGACTTGGCATCTCCTCCTCCTTCTGCAGGAAGTGTCCCTGCCTACCTGCCCCTGATTTTCTGGTGATGCATGAGTGTGCACAAGTCTGGTAGTTCCCAAGTGACAGTGGAGCAACCCTCTGGGGCTCATCCTTGCTGTCTGCAGTGACTGACACATTCATGCATTCACAGGATGGCACCGGGTGTGGGTGGGATCCTGCAGGGAAAAGGCACAGCACAAAACCTGCTCAGGGACAGCTTGCCCGGCTGACACAAGCGCTGGCTCCTGCTGGGACTGGGGAGTCTGCTGGCAGCTTTTTGTAGTTATGGTTATTCCCAGGGAATAAATCCTTATCTTCCCTGAACTTCGAGCTGCAGGCTTTAGCTGATAATAGCCTTTTTCCAGCTGTTTGAATTCCAGTGAGCGATGCTGCTTCGCTTCTCTCTGCCATTGCTGTACTCCTTGGGAGGGATGCTCTGGCTGTTTGCCCATCTGAAGATTTGTTTGGAAATTTGAATGAGCCCAGGGAGCAAATACTGACAGAGTCACACTGACCCTCAACGTGCTGGCTGGGCACCAAGCAGGGGTTGCTGGGCACGAGGCAGACATGGCATGGGCAGTATGGTAAACATACTGCACAGTGCGTGTGCAGCTCAGCACATATGCAGCATGCAGCACAGGGCACATATAGCTCAGTGCACATAAAATACTGTGCACATACAACGCTGTGCAGACAGCACAATGTATGTATATACAGCAGGGTATACATAAAGCATGGTGCATGTACAATGTGGTGTACAGGCAGCACTGAGCCCAAACAGCATGGCACAATGCCCAATGTCACAAACCTCCATTGGGTCCCTCTAGAGCCTGGTGGGGTGACACCTGAGGGGCTCTGGAGGACCTGGACTCCCCAACAGATTCAGTCCTGATGCATCTAACAAAGCCAGGCTGCTCTGTGCAGCTCATTGTCTCTCCACCTCACTTCCAGGCTATCCAATTACCTCTTACCTTCTTCTTCCCTACCCCCTTGTCTCACCATAACGGCACAGGGCTGACTGGAGCTGTTTTCTTCTACCCACACAGCCTGAAGAGCTGCCAGAGAGCCATACAGACTTGGTCCCTCTGCTCCACATGCCATAAAATGGCTGCAGTAAATCAGCTTGCCAGAGATTATGCCGGCGAGGCCAATAAAGCAGCAAGTGTTCAAACAGTGTTTCAGTCCTGCTCTTCAAAACCTGCTGTTTGGAAGCAATAAGCTCTGTCTTGATCAGCACAATCCTGTTGGAGAAACAAAGCCTGGCTCTGTAAAACTGCTGAAGTTTGGGACTTGTCATAAGGATTTGTGATTGACTGATACAGAGAGCAAAGAAGGACCAGGTGGGGAAGATCCCACCAAGGCTGAGGAGGAGGGAGCTGGTGGGTGTCCTGGAAACCCAGCACCCAGGTGGCTGCAAGCTGGGATGCTCTTGTATCCAGAACATCTGCAGTTCTCCAGGCAATGCCAGATGGAGAACAACGCATAGAATCATAGAAACACTAGGTTGGAAAATACCTTTGAGATCATCAAGCCCAGCCATACTTGTCCACTACTAAATCATACTTGCATTAGAATCATAGAATCATAGAACAACCAGGTTGGAAGAGACCCATCGGATCATCAAGTCCAACCATTCCTATCAAACACTAAACCATGTCCCTTAGCACCTCGTCCACCCATGCCTTAAACACCTACAGGGAAGGTGAATCAACCACCTCCCTGGGTAGCCTGTTCCAATGCCCAGTGACCCTTTCTGTGAAATTTTTTTCCTAATGTCCAGCCTAAACCTCCCCTGGTGGAGCTTGAGGCCATTCCCTCTTGTCCTGTCCCCTGTCACTTGGGAGAAGAGGCCATTACCGTCCTCTCTACAACCTCCTTTCAGGTAGTTGTAGAGAGCAATGAGGTCTCCTCTCAGCCGCCTCTTCTCCAGAAAGCCCTGGGAGACCAGAATATCTGTCCCTGTTTGGTAGCAGAGCTTTGCTGGTATCACAAACCAGCACCGCAAACCACCTGTTTAAAGAGGATTTCTCTGTAGGATGAGCCATGCCCTGGCTGAGGGTAGTGATAGAAGAAACTCAGTAAATCTGCAGTCTGAAAAATTATACTGACTACTTGTTGCAGCTTGATTTTCTGCTTAAACGGGATCTTTTCTCTTTCCATGTAAGATCTCTGCAAACAGCATTCAGTTCAGAGCACTGCTCAAGGCCAAGCCAGTAAGATGCTCCTGTGAATCACAAAAAAATGTGATACAGGAGAACTATTTTTTTTAAGCAATCTGACCATTCTGTCACAGTTTAACCCTGGCCTGGCCAATTTTGGCAGCTAAAACTGAGCAGCTGGGCTACTAATTCCCTTCCCCACACCTTCAGGGAAAGGGAAATGAGAGGAAGACTTGCAGGTTGGAAACAAAATAAGCAGTTTCAAGGAAATAATAGTTATTATAATGATGATTATGGTGATGATGATAATAATGGAAAACGTGAAGTAATAAGGAAATAATAAAATAAATACAAATATATAAAATTGAAAAAACATGCAATTTGANTTTTTTTTAAGCAATCTGACCATTCTGTCACAGTTTAACCCTGGCCTGGCCAATTTTGGCAGCTAAAACTGAGCAGCTGGGCTACTAATTCCCTTCCCCACACCTTCAGGGAAAGGGAAATGAGAGGAAGACTTGCAGATTGGAAACAAAATAAGCAGCTTCAAGGAAATAATAGTGGAGGAAATGATGATTATGGTGATGATGATGATAATAATAATGGAAAACGTGAAGTAATAAGGAAATAATAAAATAAATACAAATATATAAAATTGAAAAAACATGCAATTTGATTTCAGAAAATGAAGTTATTTAGACATGACTCAGCTGGAGTTAGAAAACTGATTCTACTCTAGATAAACCACAACACATTCCTATAATTTATTTAAAATCAGTAGTGTCCTATGATCATTACAAAGAATGTACTCTTTTTAAGTAATAACCTGTGGCAGTTCTATAGCAGTTTTACTGCTATTATTATCCTCTGAACCACCACCTACATGTAGAAATATTATTTTATGTGTATATCTGTATATAGAGACATACAGTGCTTGATATCACCCAGGATCAAGTCTCAGTGAAGGGGAAAATTTTGCATGGAACCTGAAACATACTGCTTGCAACAAAAATATGTGGCAATAGGAAATGTCAGTGTTGCACAGACACTTGGAAGAGATCCAATCCAATGCTTTTAAAACCTACATCAAACCTTCTAGTTCTGTTGCTGCTGCTGCTGTGTGATAGCATGTAGAGAGATGTCAAATTACTTAGAAGGCTGAAGTCTGTGCAACTCAGCACCTTTCCCATCAGTAAATTAGAGGATCAAAGTGTAATCAAAGTATTAGAGGATGTTTCCATGGTGTAAGGAGGCGTATTTCCCTGTGTTAATATGTTTTTAAGAGACAAATTCACCCAGCAATGTGCATCGTGAGCAGAGCCAAATCACATGGTAGCACAGACACAGACCTCTCACTACTGAGGGAAATTGCTTTCTCTGTGCAAACTTTATCAGTTTGTAATTGTATCAGGGCTGTATCTGGGCTACATTTCTCCATAAGCCTCTATCAGCTATGTTTCATTTTTGGAGCACAACCCCAACTCAGGGTGGGTGATTGGAAAGGGGTATTTTATGAGACAGAGCTTTCTTGTTTGCCTTGCTTGGGAAGGCAGAGCCCATGGTGGAAAGATGAGGAGGCAGCAGGGCTGTGCCTGCAGGTGCCAGCCGGACCCCATGGAAGTCTCTTTACATAGCTGGGCGCCTCTAGTGAGAAGGGAGGAATAAGTCAAGCATTGGCCTTAGCTAAATTTTCAAGGTTGCCCCAGGTCTCCTAAAGATGGTAATTCCCACCAGTGGAACCACAGCCACAGACTTCTTCAGATTTATGCTGTAATGCCCTGGTGCTGTGTTTCTAACACGACTATAAAAACATGCTCGCAGCGGAGACTCTGAACTAGCTAGATGATTCAAAGTGAAAGGCATGAAGCTGAGTTTCTTCTGTTTGGTATAGCTGAAGTCTCCCTTTTTTCATCAAAAATGTTCACCATCATTTCCAAAATACCCATAGGAGAAGCAGTCGCTTTCTAGGTGCATGAGCTTTCAGTTCAAGTAAATCCTCCACCCCTACCTCTGCAAACACTTTTGCTCTTGTCAACTGTAGCCAACCTGCTGGATGGTAAACTCAACAAGCTGGATGTTACTTGCATCCTACCTGATGGCAACAGCAAAGTCCTTACGAATAGTATCAAGTCTGCTTGCCAAGTACAAGCCATCCCTTGCTGAATTAATAGCAGAGAAATTTCAAAGCACCGTGAGCCGTGGCCGTGCCACCGGTGAGGATGCTCCACAGCACCCAAGCACCCAAGCACTATTGCTGGGAAGCACACGAGCAGCCGGCTGGTATTTGTGTCAAATTGTTGATATGTAAGCAGGGAGCATGCTGTGCATTTAAATCACTTTCACACTAAATTTGGAACAGAAATCATTAAATATTTATTCCTTGCCTAAAATACTGCTCGAGCGTCCTACTTACTGATATTACATATTAATTCACATAGATTTTGCAGTACTGATAATGCATTTATTTAAAAATGGTGACTGAGGCATTCATTATGATCGGGCTGTTTAATAAAAAGAGAGATTCACAGCCCCAGAGGAGTCCTATCTAGTCACTTCTGTAAACCTGAGGAAGTGGCTCGTGCAAAGGGAAATTCAGGGGCTCATAACAACAGTGGAAAAAAGCACTAGCTGGAAGTTTTTAGCAATCTGTTGAAGACCAGTAAAATCAGCTCTTCCAGAATCAAGGCACTTCAAAGCCCAGTAAAAATTAGGTTTTATTTCCTTAGCACTAGGAGTACTGTACATTTGGAGAAGCCATCACTCAGCCAGAGCATAATTGCTACAAATCGATTGCTACCTTCTCCAGATGCTTTCCTAAAATGTGAGGACCAGATGAAAAACTACCACAAGAAACTTAAAAATGAGTACATAGATGCTCCTTGACTTGCAGTGTCCTCAGGGAGGGCAATCAAGCACTGAATGGCAGCAAGAATCCAGCCCAGGTTTTGTAGGAGCTCTGAGAATGCTGGAATAGATCAGCTGCAATTATTTCCAGGCTCTGGGCTACCAGAGTAGGGTTCATTTAATAAAACTCCTGTGTTTCTCCTATCTGCAATAAGCTTCAGTTATTTTTAATTATAGACACCTCAAAAGCTGGTAGCCAGAGTTGATTGAGCAGCAAAATATTGCTATGATACTCTCAACAGGGTTTGAAAAAGGATTTTGGTGCTGAACCTGACACAGATGTGATGCTGTCAGTCTGTCCAGAAAGTGGATATAAACAGCTCGCTTGTGGATTTTGTTGAGTAGCCACAGACATGGAGTCTGCCCACATTCAGGGCCTACTGGGTCAGGCTAATTTGACATTATTTATTTTAACACCTGGTGTAATAAACCCAAGGAGGACATTGCAAAAAGACAGAGCCAGTATAGGGGCCGAGTTCATCCAGGATGGTGAGTAGGCTCTGCCTAAGGCCAGGGGAGGAGAGCAGGGAGCCCAGGGCATGTTTCCTACCATGTTCTGGTGACATTTCCCCTCTCCAGGCGATTCAATCTCTCATCCTCTGCCCCTGCCCTGCTGTGCTTCTCACCATGCATCACCCCTGTAAGCATTAGCTCTCCCAGTGGCTTGGAGCAACAGCCAGTGCCTGGAAGAAATGCATGAGGCAGATCATCAGAAGCATCAGCCTTGAGGCACTGAAGTGGATGCACAGGGAGGGCTGGGGAGCAGGCAAGGGCTGCTTCAAACCTGGTCGCCAGCACCCACACACAACTGTGGCTGCAACGTGTCTAAATCCAGTCACAGGGTGGAATGAATGCTCCTATCTCAGCACTCACAGCTATTTCTGACTCTGGAGCCTGGCTGCTGTGAGAGCTCTCGTTTCCCTGCAGATGTTAATCAGGTCTGGAGAGCAGCACCCAGCACTTGCAAGGGGAGGAGAGGCAAGGGATAATGACCGTTCAACAGACTTTTTTGAGGGACTGACATCCTTTCCCAAAACATCTTCAAACACACTGCCCAGAAATAGATTAGGAGTTGACCTCATTGCAAGCCCCAGTTTCCCGGTGGCATGGGCAGCACAGGACACTCCATTTCTCCTGGCAGGAGGGCTCTGCCAGTCTCCAGCTGCTGCCAAGCCGGGATAACTGGTCCCACCATGGAGGAGGGGCTGACCCTCCACCAACTGGAAGCTGCTCTCTGGGTTGGCAGGGTGCTGAAGAAAGGAAAGTTCTCTTGCCCAGGCTATAATTCAGAGAGCCCTGTGCTGTAAGTATTCTGTGTGCAGGGCAGGGAGGAGGCTGAGCTAATGCTACAGCACCGGTAAGAGAAATACAGAGCTGCAGCAGTGGCACCCCAGCTCTTGCACCGTCCACAGCAGCAGTGGCTGGGTCTCCTGCCGTGTCTCCCTTCTCCATCCCACGCTTCCCCCATGCTGAGAGGTTAAGCAAGGTCAACAGCCCTCGCTGGCCCCTGCTTTGCTCCTGGCACAGCCCTGATGCAGACAGGATCCCAGTGTAAATATTAGCTGAGCGTGCATGTACAGGTGAAAAGAGCACCGTTTAAAGCCATTCTGTTTGGAAGACACAGCAATCTCTATAACTCTGTTACCAAGAAACGATGATTGTTTTCTGTGCTGTTTTAGGAGATGGTGAAACAAATGGAGCCTAGGACACATCAGGATTTCCATTTCCTCTCTGCACTTTAGTGGTACGGCCAGTGGGCTGTTCAACAGCAGCGTTCTGCAGCCACAGGCTGGACTCCATTCACACCTGAAAGAAAGTTGCTCAAACCTGAGCACCCTCCACTCTCATTATCTAGTGTCATTAACTGCCGTGCTTTAGCCTGCCCAGCTGCAAGGTGCAAACAGACCAGCATGTGTGCAAGTCCTTGGGAGAGGGGACCATTTACTCAGTGCTACTTGTTGCACATCCTAAGTAGCTCTCAAGCTTCCTCCTTCTGTTGCTGCTGAAATGTCTCATTTTTATGAACTGGAAAATATTTTTAAGTAGATTCTTTGCCACTTTCTTTGTCTCTTTTTTTTTGCCCTGCCCCGTGTTGGTTGGACTCAATGGTTCTTTTCCAACCTGGTGATTCTGTGATTCTATGTCATCTGCTACCACAGAAAGTTCAGACTTGTATTTTGAAATTGTTTTTCCAAAACAAGAGGTGCAGCTGAGCAATGGTGATTCTGATGTTTTGATGGCATGTTGCCAAAGGGCCAGGGCTGCAGTGAACAACAGCCAGGAAAACAAATTATCACAGATGTTGGACTCCTAGACATATTGAAAGCAGCAGTCAGCAGGTAAAGTGTGATTCCTGGGTGGCTGGAACCAGGCAGCACCATGCCTACCTCTACACTGCCCAAAATTAAAAGCTGCTCTTCTCATCCCATCAGTCTCAAAGACAGTGTGAATCCCAGCTGAGTCCCCTACACACTCCTCCAGCATTTTCAGCTCTATCCCCAGCACACTGCAGACGTAAGGCAAATCATCCCTGGCTCATGTAACCAAATCCATTGGAGCTGGTCTTAGGACAGGAGCTTGTGGGTTTGGTAGGCAACCAATGGGGAGAATCAGTGAGCAGTCAGCAACAGCAGCTTGAAGGTTCACCTCCCTTTCCACATCTCATGTTCAGTGCAAGTGATTTTCTGTGCCCATAAGGGAGCTCGGGGTAACCTAAACAGCACTAGAGATCCGCTTTCCTCCCTCCTTTCCCTTCTAGACCATCCTCGTGTGCTGCCATCGGTGCACTGAGATTTCACAGAAGCGATAATTGCTTCCAGCTTTCATAAATCTTCTGGCTTAGGCCTTTAACCAGGATTAATAAAAAGAGCATGAGTTTCTTTGTTTTTCATGCAAATGTGAGCCTCCCTGTGGGAGCTATTCAGTGAAGCGCTCCCAAATGGCTGCTTTAAATGGAGTTTACTCTTTCGAAAGATTTCTTCTGAACCATTGGGTCCTGCAAGCCCGCTTTCAAAGGCGGCACCACAGCTCCCGGTGCCACACACACAAGCACTCACTTTCCAAAGAAAGGACCTCTGCATCAGCTCTGCTTTTCCTTACAGTCATTTCCACAAATCATTACCTACACTGATTTCCCCTGTCTAACAGGGATAAATGGAGAGGGATATGAATGCTGCAGCAGTGATTTTTTCTAATGTCAGCAAGTTCTTCCCTGTGACACTGTATAAAATGGAAACAAATTCAAAATATTTCACAAACTACTTCTAATATTCTTCAACCATGCTGATTCCAATACCTGAGATCTCTTACACAGCAGCAATGACCTCAGCCAGGAGAGGGAAGAAGCATTTTGCCATCCATAGGGATGGTGCAGGCACTGCCAGAGGTGTGCGAATCCACTGTTTCTTGTTTGTCACGTAAACATGAGCCGGCATGGAGGGCGAATATTCCCGCATTGTCTGCACTGCCTCTTCCTGGAACTCACGAGTGAGCTGGCTATGCAGGCACTTTGGATGTCATTAGGTAATTATTCTGGAAATTGTTTCAGAAGAAGCAATTAATCTGCAATGCTGGGAACAAATAGGTAGGGGCAGATTTTTTTGAAACCTCACAGAGCCTGTTCCAAAGCAATATGCTTGAAAGGACCATGGATTTTGCAGCTATGTCCCACCTTGGAAACAAACTTGCACAACGTTGCACATCCTTTTAATCCAAATAGCCTCTGTTTTAGTGTCCTGAGTAAACAGCAATATACACCCATATAATATCAAAAATGACTTAGCTAATGGTCTCATTTGTCTACATTTAAGCAGTCATAATGGGTAATTACACAATTACCCACCATGAAATGTTACCACTGGAAGTTATATACGCATAATTTTCGTGATTTCTCCACTTGCACCACTTCCCTTCCTGCACGATGCTGGACAGTCATGCCCATTGTGAAGCTGCTTTGCTGGCTCACCCAGCTCTGCCTTTAACAGGGCAATATTCCTCAGGATGTACCAACACCCTTGTTGTAACTGTGTGTTCAGGCACAACAGGGAAAGCTCGACTGTGTGAGGTAAGGAAAGTGTTGATCACTCTGAGGATGATGTGTCCCAGCTTCTCTGGACCAGCAGCACTTCCAGATGAACCTTGACTAATCCTTGCCTGGGTATCTAGCCAGGGCCTTTCAAGCATTTCCAATTTCAAAGTTCTCCACTGGGCAAAATCTCACACAATAAAGGATAAATATAATTCTGGAAGCTCTGAAAGAATACGGGGTTTTTTGGGTGGTTGTATGTATCTATTTTGCTTTGATTAATTTAAGAAATCATTTCTGACAATCTGTCAGAAAACTCAGTCTGTCTCTATAGACAGACACAGAGTGTCTGTGATGTTCCATCCAGCAAAAGTTGATTCTGTCATCCCCAGCTGCTTTTCTCTAGCAAATCCACCTCTGCAGAGTTACCTAAACAGTTCAGAACAATCACCACTGAAAGGAAAGCTTTCATTAAAAGTGGTCCAATTTTCCTCTAATCATCTTAGAGAGTTTCATTGCTGTTGCGTCTGGGACCGGGAAGACAAAGAGCTGCAGCTTTCAAACATCTATCTCCTCAGCTATGAGGGAAAGAACCTGGAGCCTCATATCACTGAAAGAAATTTTTGCATTCTCCTGTACAATAAATGGCATTTCTTTTTAAAAACACCCCTGAAGACAAAGACTTTCCTTCTGTTGTGAGATTATCTATGAATAATATCATTATAAGCACTGATGTAATTGGTTCTATTTTTCTTGCCTTTGCAGCTAGCACAACTGGACTCAGGGTAATGAGCCTGTTGATGGATAATGTGACAATAGCAACCATTTAAAAAAAAAGACACCTCAAGAGAGACTTGAAAAATAAGAGAATTTTGCTGAGGAAGAGCTCTTTGAGATGTTCCTATCCCCCTTGTGGTAGTCATCTTTGTGTTAGTTGTGTTAGGGTTCATGTATCGGGGAAATTGGCATGGGGAAGTGACCTCTCCCTGTTGCAAGGGACTAGCAGCACAGCTACATGATATGCCCCTCAGGCAAGGAGGAGTAGTTGCATCACAGCAATGACATCATAGCATTTTCATTTGTTTGTTTGTGGAGATAAATAGGGAGGCAGGAAATGAAAAGATGATAAAGAAGGCTGAGAGAGGCAGAAAAAAACATCTCCTAACCTTAGCTTGGACCAGCTTCTGTACACCAACAGTGTATGGTGTGTCCTTTCCTTTCTCAGACTGATGGGAAGATGCAGACAAAGGAAAATGCCCCATGCAGCCAGCAGTCCTCGCCGTTCTGCCCTGCAGCCAGTGATGTTGCTCACACAGCAAGCTTCCCACCAGCACCACATGTTGAGTTCATGCTGCTTATCCCTCAATGCCAGCTGGGCTGCAGGTTGTCCCACCACAATGCTGGTATAGCTTGTGACAGGTTTTATCAGCCTGCAGGTTGGATCAACAGTCCTGGAAGCAGGACCCTGAGAAAGTGGGGAATTAAGGACCCTTTCTGGAAGTGGTCTGAGATGTAAGCAGTAGCTGGACAGAGCAAGCTGTGTGGCTATTCCATCTTTAGACATCTCCAATCCGATGTGCAGTGCTTATTTGACTCACTGACTGTGCTGACGCAGAAAATAAAGCATTGCTTTCCAAGAGTTGCCAACGAGGGATGGAAATGAGAAGGGGGAAAGTTATTCCTCCGTGGTGTGAAGGTGAAACAGAGATGGTGCTGTGGCTACCTGGTGCATCAGCACATGTCAGAACCAGGCACTTGTAGGAGACCATCCACACTCTGCGAGACCCAGGGCTGCCCCACAGCTGGCACCCTTGCAGGAAGAGAGGGCTCGAGGCTGTGCAAGGAGGAGTGATCACACTTTGCAGAGCTTACCTTGAGGTACTGGGCAGGATGATCTCTTGGGCACTTGTCTCAAGAAGACCAAGCTACAGATGTCCCCATGCAGTGCAAAGGGTGTGAGACCTCAGATCACATCCTTGGAAAACAAGATTCCCATTAAGGAATGCAGGGAAAATTTTCTTTGCAGGAACTTAATAACTTTGCTCTCACATACAGAGAGCTCAGCATCTCCATGGCTTCTCGTACCGTGGGCAAAGCAGGAGAGCAGCCATCTGCCGGCTCCCCTTTTACTCAGTGTCCCCATGAGAGGAGTGGCTCCCCTGGCAGGGGCAGGGAGCCCAGCCCGTGAGAGTGGCTGTTCCATCACTCAGCCCCATGGGACATGTTGGGAGGCATGACTCCAGCAGGTAAGGCTCACCGAAACAGGGAAAACCATTTCCCCCTCTAGGTCAATATTTCAGCCGCTTCTCATGGCTTTTGGAAATACAGAGCCCTGAAGATTTCCCAGACTCACCTGCTACACTGAGCTTTTAATTAGAAGTAGGCAACAAGCTCTGAACATCCAGCTGAAGTGAAAATCCCAGAACACGTGGTCTGAAGCAGCACCCGTCTCCCCTCCCTGGAGCTAGTCCCACAGCCCCATCACCAGGAATCAATGTTTACCTATTCTCCCCCAAAGCAAAACAAACATTTATTAACATGCATAAGAGGTGACAGGTATTTTGACATTTTCCAAAGAAGCGCTGCTAATTGAGAAGGAAAAAACAAACCTTGAAAACACCTACTCACCACAAATACTCACGTACGCACAAATGAAGTCTCAATCAGATATGAAAATAACTGAAAACAAAAACACTGAACGTACACAACACCTTCACCTATTCATACCCAAGAGCTGTTCCTGAATCCCTCAGCTCCCTCCAGGTAATCTTCAAGGAAGAAGACCATGATAGCACAGCACACGTAATAAGTAATGGCTCGGGTGGAATATTTATTAGCAGTTTTGCATTTCAACTATGATTTTCAGCTGCTTTGAGGTGCAAGCAGGGCTGCTTGGTGAAAAACAAACTTGCTGGGAGCCTCGAGTCTGCAGGGATTCATGTGGCTCACGCAGCTGCGGGGTCACAGTGGTGTCTGAGTGGGGCTGTGGGGACACAGCGGGTGTCTGTGGGGACACTGGGGACACAGTCGTGTCTGTGTGGGGCTGTGGGAACACTGGGGACACAGCAGGGTCTGTGGGGACATGGACAGGCAGTGGTGACTGTGAGAGTCTGCGGGGACACTGGGGACACAGTGCAGTCTGTGTGGGGCTCTGGGGGCACTGGGGACACAGTAGTGTCTGTGGGGACACTGACAGGCAGCGGTGTCTGTGGGGGGCTCAGGAGACACTGGAGATACAGCAGTGTCTGTGTAGGGGTCAGGGGACACTGGGGACACAGTCGTGTCTGTGTGGGGCTGTGGGAACACTGGGGACACAGCAGGGTCTGTGGGGACATGGACAGGCAGTGGTGACTGTGAGAGGCTGCGGGGACACTGGGGACACAGTGCAGTCTGTGTGGGGCTCTGGGGACGCAGTGGCGTCTGTGTAGGGCTATGGGGACACTGGGGACAGAGCAGCAGTGACAGGCAGCAGTGACTGTATGGGGTTGTGGGGACACTGGGGACACGGTAGTGTCTGTGTGGGGCTCTGGGGACGCAGGGCTGTCTGTGCGGGGCTGTGGGGCACCAGGGACACAGTGGTGTCTGTATGGCACTCTGGCGACGCTGTGCTGTTAGTATCGGGCTGTGGGGACACCGGGGACACACCCCGCCCGTGAGCCCCCCTGAGGCAGCGCCGCCCCCCCCGCCTCTCCGCGCGCAGCCACGCCCCTCCGGCTCCCCCCGGGCGGGCATGCGCGGCGGGGCGGCCGCCGGCGCTCTCCGTTCAGCACC
>WAAB01011877.1:0-19223 GCA_013389865.1 Piaya cayana | reverse complement strand
TTTCTTTTTTTTCCTTTTATTTTCAAAATGAACTGCGCAATGAATTGCACAAAGAGAGCAGAGTTTAGAGATTCATTATACAGTTAAACAATATAAATTTCTCACTGCTGGTTTGAAGGTGACTCACACAATCAGGGTTTTATAGAATAAGATCAATACAGCAAAATCACACCACAATTATGAGTGGGTTTTATTTAATTTTTAAACTTAGTTGGAACTTATTTTTGCAGATAATAGCAAATCTAAAATTATTTCTGTTACTTGGACAGCATTACTGTGAATTTAATTGGTTGACTATTGCAATGAAAACATGTCTAGGTTGACTCTGCTGTGCTGGTTTTGATTGGAATAGTATTAATTTTATTCATGGCAGTTTGTATGGGGCTATGGTTTGGATTTGTGGTGGAAACGGTGTTGATAAAACAAGGATGCAGTATTTTTGTCTCTGAGCAGCACTTACACAGAGCTGAGGCCTTTTCTGCTTCTCACTCTTTCCCATCAGTGATGGGGAGGATGCACAAGAAGTCAGGAAGGGACACCAATGACCCCAACAAACCAAAGGAATAATCAACACTGTGTGACATCATACTTAGCACATAAAAATAGGGAGAAGAAGAGGGAAAGGGGAGACATTCAGAGCAATGGTATTTGTTTTTACAAGTATTATTATGTAAGATGGACCCTTGATTTCCTGGAGATGACTGAGCACCTGACTGCCCATGAGAAGCAATGAATGAGGGCCATGCTTTGCTTTGCTTGCATGCATGTCTTTTGCTTTCCCTATTGAGTTGTATGTATCTCAACCCACGAGTATTATCATCTTCACTTTTATGATTTTATGCCGTATCCCACCACAAGGAAGTGAGAAAGCAGCTGTATGGTGCTCAGTTGTTGCCTGTGATTAAACCATGACATCCGTAAATTGTGACTTTCCTGTCAATGCAGCCATCCAGTCTCCTTCCCATCAAAGGGAGGGAAGGATAAAGTTAGGGAAACACAAATATGTGCAGTATAGAAAAAGATGAATGGAGAAAGAAATAACATATTTCAGCCTTGGTGATGGAAGTCTGCTAATGGTTACAGTATGATTATAATTAATAAAGTTTGGGGCTTTTTTTCTTCAATGACTTTTATGTCAGCGTAACTATCAACTGCTGGAATAAGATTTCTGCATAATTTTTAAACTGCTTACAGGAACTAGAGGATATAGAGATGACAAAGATGCCTGGCCTGTTTGAAAACAATTTGAGAGAAGTCAACTGCTGGCAAAAGGCTTTGAGGTCAGCAGGGGGCTGCTTTCATGAAATTGGTAGAAACTGCATCACTTTTGGTGAAATGATAGCTCTCGAAGTGGAGCTGCATTTCATGATGTAGGTAGGAAATTATTGCATAATTTGGAGGAGTATAGAACTGTGGCTTTGTATTTTCCTGTCTCAAGTCTCCAGACAATGTAAGGAAATTGTTATTTCTATATGTTCCCTCTGTGCTGAGTCAGAAGACTCTGCTATGCAACATATGTGTGGGATTCTGTCTTCAATCTGTTCACTTTCTGCAGTGGATTACACCACAATAATCCCAAAGCTGCTGTAATGTTTGTAACAGAAAAATCAGTGTCCAGTGTCAATAACAGGGATGACAAAACTGAGACTGAAGATGTGACTCAGGTGCTGAAAGAAAGAGCTTTCAAAGAAACTCATTGTGCATGGAGAGGTGCTAGCAAAAGATTCTCAGACCCTGAGAAGTGTGAATGATACAGAGCCCGATTTGGCAATGTGTTTCACATAGTCTGTTCCTCCATAGGCAGGAGCGTCCCTGGCATGGCTGCATTATAAAGCTGTTAGACTTGCACATCTTGAGGATATCTGTTCAATCTACCATCAAATCTTCAGCATAGCTGCACTGAAGTTATGATACAGAATATATTACTTGCTGTAACATGAAGAAACTTGTCCACTTGAAATATTTTCACTAACTGAAATCACTTTGAAATTCCAAGGACTTCTTACAGTATGTGTTCATATTTTAGAGAGTTATTTTTTCATTCTTGAATTAAGTTCTCATAGGTAACCTGATGAAACATCCCATGCTACCACTGATAAGATAACTTTTGACATCAGATAGTGTAAATTCCGGGCTGAAAACCACCTTAGGCTTTATCTGCATATACATCAATGAAATTTAACACCTTTCTAATTACTAGTTCCCTAGCTACAGTAGATGTGTAGATGTATCTCTTTTCACTTTGAAAGGTTCTTTCATGTTGCTAAAGCATCATGAATTAATTTTGATGTGAATAAGAACTGTTCTCCAATCTCTAAAACATTGAGGCATTTACCTAGATTGTATATCCCTGTTAATACTAATGAATTTATGAATAATGAGTATTTGTAAATTACAATCTGGCTTTGATTTCTTTTTTTTTTTTTTCCAGGCCTTCTAGTAGTTCTATTTTGGCCTTTTTTGCATATATTCTTATGGTATGTACTGTAATTAATGCTTTATTTTAAGACTAACTCTTAAATGCATTTATGAATATCTTCCTGATCATCTTAAGTTTTCAGACACCCGCCTTGATCTTTTAAGATGGTGAACCTCATTCCATACCACTTTATTATCGTATTCTGAAATCTATGAACTCCTAAATCTTTATTTAAAAGATAAACAATAGATACTCAGTTTTTGAATACTTGGTCCAAAGCAAATACTGAGAGGAATACTGTTAAAGAATGCTGAGATGAACTCTGCTCATAAATGTGCTAGACACTTTTTTCCCTTGACTCTCAAATTCTTGAAGTCATTGTGTAATATTGAAAATAAGCAATGTGTGTCATAGAAATGGGAAAAAAGTTTTCCAAAATAGAGTCTTACAATGCCAATATAAAAGGATTAACCATAATCCAGCTGTCTGCATTATGTTTGAAAACTGATATAAAAAAGACAGGTCTTTTTATTGCACAGTGTTCAAAATAAAGCTCACCTCATCACCTCTACTGTTATATCTTAGTAAACATTTAGGATTGTTACAATGGATGAATACCAGAGAAGTGAGGAAAAAACTAGAAGTTAGTTATTTGCGTCTGGTTTGGGATTATACTGGACATATAACTTTGAAACCAGTTTTAGAAAAAATTATATTTATTTTTTCATCATATTACCAGTGCAACATGAAGTAGACAAAAAGTAGTTACTAGATCAGTATGATAATGAATGTAAGTTTCTGTAGTATTTTTGGTTTCCTATGGTTGCATGACATCTTTGAGTTGGTTCTGAGGCTGAAGAAAACTTACAGTATGTTTGAAGAAGAGTATATGACAACAGATTTAAATAATTAAATCACTAAATAATTCTTAATATCTTTGATATTTTCATGATTATAACAATTATATCAAGCTGAAAATATCTTCTTAGTGGTCCCATAGCAACTTGTGATCTTTTGAAAGGTGCTTTGTTTTGGTACCAGCTATATGAAGTTTCTCTTTCACACTAATGATTCACTAAATTGAAAAAGGCTTTTAAAATGTCTTCCTAAAAACACAGGCATAAGAACACATAGATAAAGGATAGTAGAATGTTAAGAGATTAGAAGTGGCCTTATTGAAGCTGAAATCCAATCAGCATACACCGAAATATTTATTTATTGTGAACTAGTTCTGTAAACACTGACAGAGAATGAAGTGTCTTTAATACTAGATTCTCAGAAATACTCCCTTTCTGTCAAATTCCCCAACATATAAATTTTCTCAGTTTATGATGTTAAGCTGTGTCCAGTTATTTAATTTAATTTAATTTTGTTTTGCTAAGAATATTGGACTCTTCATGCCTCCTGTGGGCATATTTTTTCAAGGGATAGAAAAGAGCCCTTTATTGAGTTTATTTCATATTACTCTTTATGGGAAACTATTCACATCAGTGAACAATACTTCCCAAAGTAAAATAGGGTAGAAAGTGATGCCTGCCTTCTAAGCTGGCAGGTTTTGAGTGCGGAAGTGAAGGTTTGCAGCTCTTGAGTTTCCGTGGCCATCCATGATACATTCAAGAAACTATGACCTACTATACTGATTGTTGATTTTTTTTTCTCAGCTGTCATTTGTTCTGACCTTTGCCACTGAGAGATAGAGCAGGACAAGGTAAGTAATGCAAGCATATATGGACTGGATTTAAATTCTGATGCTTCTATTCGCTGTGGTATTGTGAATATGGACTGTGGCACAGACAGCTTCAGTCTTGCTACTGCTTTCCCCTCCCACTAGGACAAGAGGTTTTCATGCAGAGAAATGGATTACAGTGTCTGCAGGGACTGTTTCATGGAAATACTTTTTTCCACCCTTACCTGTTCACTGATTTTTCTCACTATATTTATCTCCTTTTGCTCTGCTCAAGGAATTGTGGTAAAAGCAGCACGGACAACAAAAATGCCCCCAATTTCTTAGCAGTTCTTGCATATGACACATTTTCTACTGTTTGTCATAACAGAAGTTTGCAATCACCTTATAAACAAAATTATCCCAAAAGTATTGTGCAGACTTAACTGTGTTCTTTAATAATAGATGGAACTTAGGCTAACTGAGTGATGTTCTTTTACTCTGAAATCATTCTTTGTTAATTATCCCCTTGACTTCTCTAATTTCTTTTAGCAGTAATTTCTAATTTTACTATGATCTTTTATTCACCCATAACCTTTGAACAATATTTCCAGGGTATTTTTTTATTCAGATAATTTCAGCTGATTTCTCTTCAGTGACCTCAAAAAGTACAATGAGCAACAGCCAAAAATCTCTTCTGTATTTTAATAAAGCTCTTCTTTACTCTCTTTAATCTTCATTACCGTATGATTTATTTATATGTTCAAAAACACCTGTATGAAAAAGAAATGTATTCTTTAACAGACAGGCAAGTAGAAGAGCACAGAACTGAAAAGAACATTTGCCTTGGAACCAGAGAGAAGAAGGAACAGGAACAGATCAGAGAAATCCTCTCGGCAGCTGCTGGACAATACAGAAAATGAAGAATTGGAAATCTGTACTGAGCTGCCATTCTCCATAGTCTTGTTTGGTAAATTTGGAAAATAACATGAAGTCCACATGTTTTGGGCTTGTTGGATGTTTTGGGTGCTTTTTGAGGGGATGAATCTCGAACACACCAGTATAAAAGGATAAACATCAACACTGTTTCTCAGGATCAAGAGAATGATTTGCATCAAGATATCAAACAAAGACACATAGGTATGATAAAAGCTAAGGGGAACATCACTGCTGTTATCATAGCCTGAATTCAGTGCAGCTACAGATTCTGGATATGCCAGAAGCAGATCTAGTGACACTATTTTTCCTTTCAAAAATTCAGGATACAATTCCTGAGAAATGCAGTCCTGAAGTCTGCTGTGTTGAACTCGATGTTCTACCAAAAAATGTTGCTATCCTTTCTATACATTTAGAATATCCTTCCATTATATCTTACAAAGGAAGTAAGAAAGCAATTCAGGATTTTGCAGTGATATTGTTTTAAAATTTGCTATTTGCCTCTACTACTCAGCAACCCCAGCAAACAACTGTGATCCCAGTAGGTGACTTTACTACCATTTCATTTCACAGACTGTAATATTCTAGCCCAGGAGAGAAGGATGACAGGACTGTACAAGGCAGTTATTTTTGAAATGAGAACCCATTTCTAATCCTTAACTAAAGAATATGGAAAAAATAATGCAGGCACTTGAATGTGAAGGAGTTAATGTGAGTTGAAGATGGCTGGTGAAACTTTTGGAGAGATGTAGATTTATTGGATTTATGTATGTGTATCTGTGTGTGTGTGGATGTGCATGCAAATGACTCTTCCACTGTATATGCATCACACGAATATGTGACTTGTGAATACAAGCCTTCAAATACCCTTCTCTAATGTAGTCTACTGTAACTCAAGCAAAGAAATTTACATGAGTAAATGGTGGAAGGCCCATGTAACTCTATGAGTAAAGCTGATTAATTATGTTTAAATTTCTAGAAACTGTTAAATGGGTCAGCTCCTAAATTAGAAGAGTTTTCTATATTCCTATTATAAAACATAGACACAGCGCCTGAATGAAATTAAATTTTTAAGCAGCCTCAGGAAAGAAAAAAAAGGTTTAAATTGCTGCCACAGGGAAATTTAAACCTGACACATAAAATAGAAAAGTGATCATCAACAGCCTATGAAACCAAGCTTCTGGTTCTATTTCCAATTTGTCACTATTTTCTTCATAATTTTCTTTATTTTTTGTTTTGAACATATAATTCAACTGAAAATGATAATACTATTTAATAAATGCTCCTGTAGTGCAAACGCAGTAGTCTAATAATGCAATTTATTTTAACAGTACTTTAAACTTGGGAACATATTTTTTTCACCATATTTCACCACTTTCAAGTGGTATGCTGTCAGCATGTAGTCAAATGAAATTAGCATCGCATTTACTTTATTATTAGTTAAAATTGGGATATGTAAATATCTATGCTATGATTTTAAATATTAAAAGATAAAATTATGTTGGTAAAAAAGTGATAACAGTAGAAAAATAAAGAAATTAAATACTCATGTGCCCATAAGTATGATTCTTAATATCTGATATATCTTAACCTGAAGATAATTTCTTGTAGCAGACATTGCATATCAAAATTAAATATCCATCCATTCAGTAATTAACCTTTGTTTTTCTCTCAAATATAGTCTATGCTATGAGAAGACTGCGAATTTCACCATGACAAACCCTTTCTTCAATGATTAGGTAAAAAGAGCATGTAAGTGTAGCTGCAAAAGTTATAGGTCTTAATGACTACAACAGTCATTGTACACTCTTTTAAATACCTTTTCTCAGCACAGATCTTAAATCAGTGTTCTACCTTGAATAAGAAGAAGAAGTACATTTCATGCTATTTATTCCCTAGTAAAACAGTATTATTACAATTAGTTATTAAATGTCATGATTATTGGCACAGACATTTCTAATTTTTAAAGAGGGAAAGGATTTCAGTTTTCAGACTCGCATTTCAAAAATAATTTTTGTTTATAAATAGAACAAAAGATGAAACATTCTACAAATAGTAATAAATAAAAAAGAGCAAATAAAAAGCATGGTTTCTAAATGTATTTTCTGTAATGGGTTTGATATATTCCTCAACAAAAATTTTCATAGTATTAAACTTTTTACAAGGTATTATAGGAAAAAAAAGGTCCAGGAAACTAGTCACTGAAAAAATGCATAAAAGACTTTTTGCTTTGTTTTGCCAGCGTTGTTTAAATTACATAGGTTTCAGAAAGTCTGGTAGATCTAACTTGTAAGATGTTCATCGTGACCTGGAATAGTTATTTTGGTTGGATAACTACATTTTTTTTACTATCTTAGATAAATAATGAGGGGAAAATAATGGTTTGTAACAAGTAACAAATATCTATTAACCGGTATAAGAGGTAGATGTTAAATTTCCAATGAATTTTATTTACCAGAATGATAGTTTTTACCATAGAAATTTACCATACATCTATGTTTACAGAAATAAGATACAGATGCAATGATTTCAAAGGAAAGTAAAATAACTATTTTATTTATTATATATCCAGATCTGTTTCTTAATTATATAGAAAGGTCTACTCAACATAAAATCAGGGTATTGTGCTAAATGTTACAATAAAAAATGGCATATTTACAACATCAAAACTCAAAGAATCATGGCTTGAAATATGTCCTTGCTCCCCTAAAGTTATTTAAGTGCTTTGTGAAGGAGTGGAGGAGTTCACGACTGACCTTTTGTGTTAAGTAACCCTTTGATTGTATGTAAAAAAGAGGTAGGAACAATCTTCTCTAAGAATTTAATATGAGAGTATTAAGTAGTTTTTTGCAGGACTTTTATAGCATCGTCTACATGTATTCTCATTTTGGGGAACACTATGAGGTCTTCTTGGCTGTTTCTTTCTCTTTCTATTATTATCATTTAAAACTCTAATATTAGAACTAAGACTCCTGAAAGTGATTAAAATCTTAAAACATAGGTTTTTCTACAGTGTAAATATTTTGCGCCATATTGAACCTGTGAACACTGAATGTTACTTACTTTTTGAATACAAGTTACAGAATTGCTGAAAATCTTTTAACAATGCTGTAGAAACATGAGTTTAAATGCTAAATTAAATTCTAAATGTTATAGGACTAGTCTATAGTTTAATTCAGATTTTCCTGGGGTGCTATATACTTTAGTGAAAAATTCCTAACATTTGAAGGATGGATTCTTGAGACAAAACAATAGACAGATTCCATTCTTTTTTTTATAATGATGGTAATCTGCTGGGGTAGATTATATTATACTTTCCTAACATATATGTATTATTGTAGCTGTCATACAGTAATTCCATTTATAAGAGAGATATATATTATATTTATAAGCATTAAAAGTACATGTATTCTCAAATACAGAAAAACTGCAATGTTACATATAAAGCAGAAAATCTAGTAACTTCATCTCTCACATGTTAGCTATTTAGAACTACTATTTTTTCTTTGTGCACTTTGATAAGATAATTTTACCAACTTATTTGCTTTTTTCACACCTATTCAGAAGTTGTGACCAACTCAATCTAATCTGCTAAAAATATATGATTGATGTTGTGTAGAGGGAATCTGGATGCTAGTTTTCTAAAAATTAGCTAAATTTTTACTTTAGCTGTCTACATTATGAAGTTTTTTCATTTTTTTAATGAAATCAAAGGTTTCTCTTTCTGAAGTTTCGAATTTGAGAGATCTAGATATCCAATGCAGAAGTTGTGTTTCAGCTTTTTTTCCAGTTTTGATGTTAACCTGTAATCTTTGTTCTTGAGACCAGTCAAATTGGTTTAACAAGGAAAAATGAATAATTGCTGATTCTAAAACACTTCAGATTTTCCTCAGCAATTAAGGTAAATTTCTTTTGAGTGAATAATGATTGGAACTCCAATAACTTCAGTGCATAATGTGGGATGTAAACCTTCTGAATCCATCTTCTGCTTTAACACATCCTTGTGGAGTCCTCTGATGTGTAAATGTAGTATTTAATATTTTTATTAAATATTAAAGAGAATAGATTTGGATGGCATTTCATTAGGCGTTTTAATTCTGCATTAGAAGGAGTATTTTTAACTCAAAACATTTACATTTTTTCTGTCTGCAGTTCAGCCAAAGCCAACTTCACACCCATTCTAAACTACAGGACAGCATTGTATAAGGTTGGTAAGAAGTCAGATATTTCTGGGAAAAAAAACAGGAGCACAATCAGTTCTGAATGTTTAACTCCTGCTTGGGAGGACTACTTAGATAGGCAAGAGTCAATGGCACTCAGACAATGTTCAGTTGGAGGTGTTTTGATTTCTAACCACAGTTGGTGTTCAGCACAGAAGCAGAACAGGTTATCAATTGTACACAGGAATGCTTGGGTCATGTAGGTTGCAAGGCCTCATGCTGCTTTTTGTTGGTTTTACATTCTTGGAAGGTTATGAAGAAATGCGTCTTTGAGATTGATGGTGGTTGGAGAAGATTTCAATGTTCTTAATACCTTTTAGGTACAGATACATATATTTTAGTAATAAAGACACTTAGTAAAGAGGTCTGTGAGCTTGCATATCATAGGTTAGCGGGTTCTTGTTCCATATTCCATTTTTCATTCTTTGGCAATTAAATTTTTATTTTGAAATACTTATGTAGGACCACTTCATCAACTGTCTCTGGAAGAACAGGGACACTTTTCAGTCTAGAATGATGGAAAATGTGTTATGGTTTGAATCAGGCTTAAATAATTATTTTTATGATAGTATCACATGTTTAAAAGCTGTCTTTCCCACTACTAAAAGATGGTGACCAGGGGGGTACACCCCCTCCCACTGTAGAGGAGGATCAGGTACGTGACCACCTAACAAACCCAAACATCTATAAATCAATGGGACTGATGAGATGCATCCCACAGTCCTGAGGGAACTGGCCAGTCTGGTGACCAAGCAACTCTCCATGATATCTGAAAAGTCATGGCAGTCAGGAGAAGTCCCTGGTGACTGGAAGAAGGGTAACATTGTGCACACTTTTAAAAAGGGAAGAAAAGACAACTCTGAGATCTACTGACCCGTCAGCCTCACCTCTGTACCTGGCAAGATCATGGAACAGATCCTCCTAGAAGCTCTGCTAAAGCACATGGATGGCATGGAGGTGATGAATGGCAGTCAGCGCAGCTTCACCAGGGAAAAATCCTCTATGACCAACCTAGAGGCTATCTATGATGGAGTAATCGCAGCAGTGGACAGAGCTAAATCAATGAATGTCACCTCTCTGGACTTCTGTAAAGCTTTTGATATGGTCCCACACAACATACTTCTCTAAATTAGAGAGATATGGATTTGATGGGTGGACTGTTCAGTGGATAAGAAACTGGATGGATGGTTGTATTCAAAGAGTAGTGGTCAATGGCTTAAAGTCCAGATGGAAAGCTGTGATGAGCGGTGTCTGTCCCTCAGGAGTCCGTACTGGGACCAGTGCTGTTTAAGGTCTTCATCAATGATATTGACAGCGAGATCAAGTACACCCTCAGGAAGTCTGCAGATGACACCAAGATGAGTGGTGCAGTTGCCACACTGGAAGGAAAAAGGGTGACATCCAGAGGGACCTACACAGGCTGGAGAAGTGGGGCTGTGAGAATCTTGTGAGGTTCAACAAAGCTAAGTGCAATGTCCTACACCTGGGTTGGGGCAATCCCAGTTTTCAGTACAGGAACAGGGATGACCTCATTGAGACCTGCCCTACAGAGAAGGACTTGTGGGTATTGGTTGGTGAGAAGCTCAACATGAGCTGGCAGTGTGCCCTCAGAGCCCAGAAGGCCAACCATATCCTGGGCTGCATCAAAAGTACCATGGCCAGCAACTGGAGGGAAGAGATTCTGCCCCTTTATTCCTCTCTTGTGAGACCTCACTTGGAGTATTGTGTCCAGTTTTGGAATCCTCAATGTAAGAAGCCTATGGAAGTGTTGCAATGGGTCCAGAGGAGGACCGTGAATATGATCAGAGGGCTGCAGCCCATCCCATACAAGAACAGGATGAGAAAATTTGGCTTGTTCATCCTGGAGAAGAAAAGGCTCTGTGGAGACTTTATAGCAACCTTCCAATGCCTAAAGGGGGCCTATGACAATGCTGGCAAGTGTTTAGAAAGACTGTAGTGATAGGTCTAGGAACATTTGATACAAACTGGAGTGGGACAGTTTAGACTAGGTAATAGGAAGGATTTCTTCACTATGACATTTGTGAGGCACTGGAACCGGTTTCCCAGGCAAACTGTGGCTGTCCATTCCCTGGAGGTGTTCAAGACCAGGTTGGATGGGGCCTTGGGTAACCTGATCTACTGGAAGTTGTCCCTGTTCATGGCAGGGTCTTGGGACTAGTTGATTTTTAAGGTCCCATCCAATCCAAATTATTCTATGATTCTATGATAAATATGGATAAAGTTTTCTGTGAATTCAGCATAGTATGGGTTTTTATTTTACCTTTCCTATCCCTGCATTTAGCTGTGAGAGCTGGTGATTCTGACATCAGTTTCTAATTAGGCAGACATTCAGTTTCTTCTCTTCCCTTTTTTTTCCAAAATGTCAGCAGATGGTGACCCGAGTTTCACTGATGTGTTCATGGAGATTCATAATACTAAATATAGTCTGAATTTGAGTTTGCACCTTTATATATGCCGTTTTCAACTCAGTCATTGGTTTATGGTTTCCATGGGATTCTGGAACATAACATGATGTAACCTGCACTTCACTGCAGACTGCTTAGTGCAGTACATTATTAAATAAACCATGTTTAAGACATGTTTGATACCATCACAAGCTATAGAATCTTCTTCTAGTGATGTTGCCACAATAAAGTTGCTTTTCTTCTTTTGTTGTTTTGTGCTAAGTGGGTCATTGGGCTACTGGGAACCGTCTAAAACCATTTGGACAACTCAAGTCTCTTAGATTCAGCTGCCCTTACCTAAAATTTCTCTGAAGTCTTTATAACCTCCTAATTTATTCAGATGTTTACCACAGTTAATATACCCTGTCTGCAGTACAAGCCTGTGACTTCCTATCCTGTTTATTCGGAGACTGATGTTCCTTTCCCCTCCATACAGTGGTCCATGAATTTGAAAGCAGTTGCCATATGGTCCTTCACTTTTCTTCTCTTTAACCAAACCAATTTTTCTTCATATATATTTCTCCATAGGCTACATTCTCTGCATCCCTGCTATGGAAAATTCATGTTTTCTGTACTTAAATATGTAAATAGTCTATTTCTTCTAAAAATACACTGCAATCAACCTCAAGCCTTGCTTAGGTATTTCATATAATCTATATATTTTCCTAGTATTCATAAGCCCCATATCAGCACCACACTTTTGCAAATGGAAAACACTGTTGTTTTAAGAATCATTATGATTCATTAAAAAAGCTCTAATCCTTTCCTTCTGAGTATTTTGTCTACCAACTGCTTCCCAGGTTATATAGCTGAGGTTTTTTTTGGTTTTTTTTTTNTTTTATGTTTACATTCACACTGTGATATTTGGACCTAAAACTTAATGTAAGTTGATTTCGTGTTAAAATTTAATTCTGATAATATAAAGTTTATTGTATATCTCACGACAAGTTCATTCTTCCTGCATTTCAAAGACAGTCTGTCTTCACTTGGTAAATGTTTGAGTGTGTGTGCCAAAGATGAAAACATTCCTGTCTCAGGTCTTAAAATTTTAGGTCTTTGAAGTAAAAATCTTTCATATATCTTTTTAGATTTTTTGTTCTTGAACACTTCAACTATGACTTTTGTCCTATACTTCTTAGCAAGAACCTTTTAGTTGTTTTTTTTTAAATAAAACCCTTTCTACTGTTGAGGACTCTCAAAACAAGGAGAAAATATACAATCTTAGCAATTCTTTATGGATAACTTTAATTATTTTCTATTAAGTTCCATCACTTGTAGTGCATTTGGCAATCATAGTTCACTTTTTTTTTCTGATTTTGATCAACTGAAAATAATTTTAACATGTACAGCTGTTAAACAAGTTATCTACAAATTAACCATGCTTTTGGTAAATATTACGGATTGTACTTACAAATATCATATGTCTCTCAGATTTGTACCCCACTTCTAAATGAAATATTTATAGATGAAAGAAATCCCTGTGTATTTCTGCATGAACTATTTGTTAGCAAGCATAACCTATAATTGGTGATCATTTTAAACTAACATAGGCATGCTATAACTAATGATTCAAAATATGTTACTCCTTTGGGCTGTGGCTCCTGCCTATTTTATTTTAAAATGAGTTAACACAGAACTTTTATTACATTTTGTCACATACAGACTAACAGCCTCATATTCTTGTAAGATAATTGCATGCTATACCTTACTTGTGAATCATTTGTGGAAATGTGCTTAAATATATACTATCATTGTATCTAACACTCAGGCATCTTTAATATCTTCCATTTCCCCTTGTCATTAAAATTCCTATCTCACCGCTTTTGGATGTGGCGGTGTGCTTATGATCCAAGGGTTGTTAGCCATACAAGTGGCTGGAATAAGCACTTAGATATAATCTTGACATAAATTATAATCCTAAGGGAAAGCTGTACTTTGTCTATATTTACTAAGGCAAACATATTAAGGATGGCCACAAACTTATTGAGATCTAGTTGTGTACTTAGAGGTAAATACCTTTCAGCTTTGTTTTCTCTTGTGTAGTATTTACATTATTGCTTGTTTAGCTCCGGGATAGAAACTCTACTGCTTTCCATGCCACTCAAAAATTCTTATCATATTCCTGCCTTGTTTTTCTCACAGCAGAATCTCATCTAGTCTCTGTGTTCCATGTACTATTCAAAAGTCATTGTATTTACTTGTGAAATATCTTGAGTGTTGAACAGAAACTACAAAACAATCTCCAGAATGACTTTCAAGGAGAGCACAAGTTGAACATAAATGTGTAATCTGATTTTATAAGACCTGTGAAAACTGTACTGACACATCAGGTATGGGAAATATGACAATATCTCTCATATCAACATTCTGCATTTTTTAGGCAGTGTTTCTTCTATGGAATAAAAGAGACCCTACCTCTGTTGATTCTTCTCCTTTTAATAGGATAACCAGGCTAGAATGTCTATTATGGAAGGTAATCCTAGTAACAGGAATTACTCTAAAGGTAAGAAGATGTAGGAATTTTTTTTTTTCTATATCTCATGGTCATATGAGAATTTCTCTACCTTTTGCAAATAATTTCAGATTTTGCCCATTTTGTTCAGATTCTTTGGTACTCTAAATAGTTGTGTCTTTGAGACCTGGGATTTGAGATTAGTCCAATATTCACAGAATCACAGAATAGCTGAGGATGGAAGAAACTCTGGGAGATGATCTGCTTAAACCCCCCGATTCTGAGAGGGTCAGATAGAGTGGGTAGTTCAGGGCTGTGTGCATCAAGTCTTGAATATCTCTGAAGACGGACACTTCATAGCCCCTGTGAGCAACTTGTCAAGTATTTGATCAAGGACAAGGGGGAGTGGCCTCCAGCTGTGCCAGGGGATGTTCAGGCTTGACATCAGGTAAAAAAAAATCACAGAAAGTGTCATTGGGCACCGGAACAGGCTCCCAAGGGATCACCTGGAGGTGTTTAAAAGATGGCTAGATGAGGTGCTGAGAAGCATGGTTTAGTGATTGATAGGAATGTTTGGACTTGATAATCCAGTGGGTCCTTTCCAACCTAGTGATTCAATGATTCTTATGATAATATTGTTATTTTATTTTTGTTTAAATTAAATTTTCTATTGTGCTGACTGTCTCTTATCCTTTTACTGGGCACCACTGGGAAAAGTCTTGGTCTGTCTACTTTACAGAGGCCTCTGAGCCTCCTTTTCTTCAGGCTAAACAATCTTGGCACTTTCAGGCTCTGTTTGTATGTCAGATATTCCAATAATCCATTTTTGTGGCCTGTTGTTGGACTCAAGAAAATGGTCTCAAGTTGTGCAAGGATAGGTTTACATTGGATATTAGGAAAAATTTCGTTACTGAAAGAGCGGTAAAGCATTGGAAGAGGCTGCCCAGGGCAGTGATAAGAGTGTCCATCCTTGAGGTGTTCTAAAAACATGCAGATGTAGCACTTGGGGACATGGTTTAATAGACATGTTGGTATTGTGTTGATGACTGCATGATCTTAGAAGTCTTTTCCAACCTTAACAATGCTATGACCCTACTGTCTCCAATAAATCCAAATCTGTCTCTCTCTTGCACTGAGGAACCCAGAACTAAACACAGTACTGAACGTCAGTAGAAGAAAACTGCCACCTCCTTCCACTTGCTGGTAACGGTTTTCCTAGTTTCCTAGTTCAATCACAGGGTGCTGATGGCCTTCTTGGTTGCAAAGGCACAACCAACCCTGGTTCAGCTTAGTTACCATCAGGCCCTTTACAGCAAGCTGCTTCCTGGTTAGTCATCTAGCAGCATATATTCATGTGTGGGGTTGTTACTCCCTAGCTGTTGAGTTAGCATTTTCCTTGTTAAGCTTATATGAAATACCTATTTTCTATTTTCACCAGGTTGTTGAAATGTCCCCTTAAGTTAGTGTGCTCTTCCCAGTCTGTTTATTCACTTAATGTAGTAATAACATAATATATTGAAACCATGAAAAGTCATTGCACATTTCATTGGTGTTCTTGCATTCTTTTCTGGTGCCACATACTTCATAATGTTTTCAGTCAGAGAAACTGCAACTCTGTGATATTGGAGGGGAATAAACTTAAGGCTGGTTGGTTCTTATCATCTGAAATTCTTGCATAAGTACTATGTATAACACATTTAGGATGACTCAGTCATTTGAATTTCACTTCTTAGCAGTGTTATATTATTTAACTCTGCACTGTAAACACATCTTAATTATTTTCAAAAGTATATCCATTATTCTAAGCTATCTGTTCTTTTCTGAGGTGAAGGTGTTCCCTGGAGCCTTCTGAAATTCAGTTATCAAGAAAATATTTTTCTATATCTCTCTTTACACAGGCCTGTTACCTTTTCTGTGCCCCTTTCCATCATCATGATAGACTGAAAAATGTCTAAATAAGATATGAAGACAGATATAGTTTTACTCTAATAGTCTTAATATATAATTTGGAAAATAAAGAAATGAAAGCATGGGATGTGTAGTAAGTAATGAGAATAAGAACAGTATTACATTTAGTCTGCAAAGCCTGCAGAGGATGTTGCTGTCTTAAGAAGAGAACTGACACATGTTTCACTGAACCCTATGATCAATTTCATCAGTAAGAAATATGTGAAAGTACTCAGTAAGTGAAATTATATGCTTCTTAAAATTTCATTCACTAAACTCACAGAATTAACCTTTAGATATGATCAGGTGCAAAAGGGACCAAACATGTTTTAAACATTTCCCATTAAGAAAAAGAAAAAATGCAACCTATTTAAAAAAATTGGACTTTCTAAGAAAAATTATGATAAACTAAACTTGTGCACAAATGTGGAGATTTGAAATTTTTTAAAAAAATGAAATCCTTTGTTCTGTAATGTAACTTAAAATAGTTCGGAATAGTTTCAGAACTGACCTCCTAATTTCCTGTGAACACTTATCCAAGAAGGAGGTGAATATTCCCATAGTGTGAGAACCACAATGGCAAGCACCCATCAGCAAGCCCATTAAATATAGAATTACACTGGGAATATCATACTATTGCAATTTACTCTCTAGAATTTCATCCCTTCTTCCTGTATTTTAATTTTTAAATATCCCTTTAACTAACTTTCTGTCTTCCATCTTTCACCTTTTATTTGCTCTTTTTTTTAATAGGGTGTTTTTTTATAAAATGGGGCAAATACATGCAGATTTTCTCCTTTGACTTAATAGGTGGGAAGAATGCATCATAAACACTGATGAAGTCCGGTATTGAGTTTCATAAGTACCTTTATTGTCAGCCAAGATGATTCCTCAGCTGTACTGCCCAAGCCTTAGTGTTGAGCATGTGCGTGGCCTCACTCAAGCATGAATACACTAAACATTGTCCTCAAAGCATGTCTATGACAATACCTGTCTGCTCAGGAAGGAATTTCTTTGGGGAATGAGGCTAAATTTAGGCAATGAGGTTGTGATGGGTGGTTCTCACATCCTTTTAATTGCCTTCGACATGATATATAGCAGGGATAGCTGCAGGGCTGCGACTGTTGCACTGGGATTGCAGCCCACCCTTCTGAGCCCAGCCACACACAACTGCTTCATGTTCCCTGAATTCTCCTCCTCGTTTCCTGTTTTAAACAATTTCTCGAGAACACCACACATAGTTTTTGCCCACAGCAACTGAAAAATATCCTGTGAGACCTTCTATCTTCTTCACTTGCTGATTTGTATTGGTTTCAGCAGGGCAGAGTTATAGAAAAGTTGTGCACTTTTTAAACTGCCTCTGAAAACAGTGACATTACAGCAATGTTTTGGCAATGTTTATACTAGTACAAGATAAAACCTAGCTTAAAAAGTAGGCTTGTAACAGTATGACAGATTTCTACTTATTTTGCTAAGCATAAAAAACCTGAGAAAAATAAATCAACTTCCCAACAGGTTTGGTGTAATATTTATTGCAGGAGACTTTTATATTTAAATATGTATAAATCCTATAGATATATTTGAGATGTAGCACAGTGACAAATTTCTCAATTCTTATATCATTAATTTTACCCTGCTGTACTTTACTATTTTCAAAGTATATACAGAACCAAAGATGTTTGTTAAGACATGCAAAATTGTACAGTGGTTTGACTCTTTAATTGGGGCAGTTAAATTATTTCATAGTACCAAGAGTTACAGTAATCACTAGTTTTTATTGTCAGCACATGCACAGATATAAAAAAGTCTTATAGCCTCATGGAAGATAGTACTCTTTTCTTTTTTCTCCTGGAGATCCCTTCAAATCCATGTATGAAAGAGAGGAGTGCTATTGGCTTTATTCTCCCTTATTTTTGGATAAATATTAGAATTATGTGGTCTTTAGGAGTGTTAATTCTCGGTATTTTCTAAGAGCTAAATGGATTCACAAATCAAAGAAACTTCCAAATATAGCTTTTGGAAACTGGTAAGTGTTTTAGCTTTATACATTTCACAGAAAAGAAAGGAAAGAACCCTGAGATCTAAATATGTATTAATGGATTTTCTCATTTCTGGAAATATCTCCTTTCTGTTGTAAAATGTTAAACAAAATGGATCTCTGTTTAAAGACATTAATCTTTGAAATTGTGCATCAGAAATTATGTATTTAATTTGATTTTCTCTTTCAAACAGAATTTGGATAACTTTTGTGCTTGAGGTTTGGCTGCAGTTGCTTTCATAGAAAGCACAATTGATTTATCAGATTCAGTCTTTGCTTCTGTCATTTTTTGTTAACATTTGGTTTGTGGTGTTACAGGAACTGGATGGTTTTGTTGGTTTTGGTTTATGATATGTTACTTAAAATGTTTTCAGATATGTACGTTAATAATTTACTTTTTCCTTTATTTGATTTATGCACATAAATTATCTTAAGGAGGTGGCCCAGGTTGACTCACCTTCCCTGGACGTGTTTAAGGTGCAGGTAGATGAGGTACTGAGGGGCAGTGGTGGGAATGGTTGGACTTGATGATCCGGTGGCTCTCTTCCAACCTGGTGATTCTATGACTCTATGATTCTATTTAACTAGTTCATTTTGCTTTTAACAATACAAGGACATATGGGTTTGGTAAGAAGGATAAGTATAACTTTTTTTCCTCATCCATTGCATCCCACTCTCTTTTCTTGGGTTGTAGTTTGTTATATTTTGTCCTCTTCAGCTTTGACTCAGGCAGAGTGGAACAGCACCTTGTGTGTTTCTAATCATCTATGGTTGTGAGAACAAAGCAAGTCACAAGTCCAGAAAGGCTTTAAAAGAGATTGTCAGTAAAGCCTCATCCTTCACCAAATCTGTGTTGTCATCTCTTGGCATACACGACTTATTTAGCAGTCTATCAGAGTTCCTCCTGAGTCCTGCAAGACATGCATTTGCTCCAGGATATCTAAATCCCAACAGCAACAGGTGGATAACTGGACAATAACATGAGGCACCTGAGTTGTTACATTCTGTAGATGCTTCTGTATATTCTCTGATATTTTTCAAAGCAAATGCAGATCAACATCCCAGCTCCAGGACACTCCAGGA